>CP137682.1:17278840-17421340 GCA_037976565.1 Mesocentrotus franciscanus
ATGTGGGCGATGATTCTATGTGCTTTGGAATGCCATATTTACAATATCTGTCATTTACATATAATTATGCTTAGCTTAATGCAGCCTTGTTTCCAGGAAGAAGTTTCCCTTTCCTTCTTTTAGACAAAAATTAGTTTCATCAATATTATTCTTGATATTTTAGTTAGACCAGTGGTCTCCTCTAGATACATATAATCTTATCAATGTACAAGTTAAAGATACTATGTCCCTTTGCAGCCAACATCAAATTCTGTAGAACTTTGCAGGAATTATGAATATGTCATGTATGTCCTATCTGTGAAATTTAAACGTTAGCAGTGTCCTAATATTCAAATTATGCAAGGAAACCTGTTTACCTTCTAGACTTCACTGTCAGACACTATTGAGTGACTGACTGACAACTATTTTTCTTTGGTAATAGCATACATAAAATGAGCTGTAACAGGTACATGAGCATTTGTCTACATCAATAACCCACTACTTGTAATGGCCAAAATTAAACTGATTGAATCTTTGTGCAGCACAAAACGTACACCATTCGGTAAAATGGTCTGAAAATCAGACTATTACTTACTGATTCAATCACTTAAGTCGATTCGACAACTAATAGTCGTTATTTTCCCACTAAAAGCCATTTTCAAACCCTTTCGTTTTGAGGGAAGTTCTAAATTAGTATTGTCTTTCAAATGTCATTGGAATTTAACCTTTTCATTTTTTTGGCCTGCAAATGGGAAATGGTACCTTTAAGACCAGTGGTCTCCTCTAGATACATAATCTTATCAATGTACAAGTTAAGAAGGAACAATGAGAATGAAAGAGCATAGTCTCCAAAACTCTCCATCCTCCAGACTTAGTTCTAAAGATTCATTTTGATTGGGAATATAGCTATAAATTCCCTTCTCCTGGAAGTCAGGCAAGGTGTCGCACCAACCGTGAAAATCAAGTGCTCCCATGCAGAAACATACATAGACTGTGACTGTCAACAGTGCTGCTGTTAAAAACCAATATTAACTCAGCATGCATGTTCATGGAGATTTATTACATCTAGTTATTACACCGACCCTTCAGTAGTACATACACAATTGCTCTCAGAAAGATAGGATTAAAGACTCTGTCGGTAATGAAAAATGAAGTTGTCTACATTCATTCAGCTTTCCATTGACATAAAGTTGTATATTTGTTGGATAGGGTCTGTAAAGGGCAAGTCTGGCCCATTTGCAAGTTGAATTGAATAAATAGAAAAAAGTCAAACAAATAAATCGGTGAGTTTCATCAAAATTGGATGAAAAATAAGAAAGTTTTGTATTTTTTAAGTTTCGCATAATTTCATGAAACCTTGATATGTAGTATATATATATATATGTACACTGTACAGTCAAACCTGCTTTAGTGACCACCTGTATAGAAAGACCACCTGTCTACAAGGACCACATGTTTTGTTTCCCTTGAAAATGGTTTCTAATTAAAACATGTACTGAAGGAACCTTTACATAAAGACCACCTGCCTATAAAGACCACTTTTCTTGTCTCCCTTGGATGGTCTTTAAAGACAGGTTATAGACAAATGAGCGAGTTGATGTCATCCCTCTCTATTCCCCATATATTTTATTGATGAAATGTCAACTTTTTTTTCTTTTCTTGAACACACTTGTAATCCTGTCCAAAACATTTCCCAGGTAGTATGTCCCATTTGCAGGCCCAAACAATGAAAAGGTTAAATTCCAACGACATTTGAAAGATAATACTGATTTAGAACTTCCTCAAAACGAAAGGGCTTGAAAATGTCTTTTGTGGGAAAATAACGACTATTAGTTGTCGAATCGACTTAAGTGATTGCAATCATTTTAGTAATAGTCTGATTTTCAGACCCTTGTACCGAATGGTCGTATGTTTTGTGCTGCGCAAAGATTCAATCAGTTTAATTTTGGCCATTACAAGAAGTGGGTTATTGATGTAGACAAATGCACCCTTTACAGCTCATTTTATGTACATGTATGTTATTACCAAAGAAAAGAAAAAGACAGTCAGTCAGTCACTCAATAGTGTCTGACAGTGAAGTCTACAAGGTAAACAGGTTTCCTTGCATAATTTGAATACTAGGACACTGCTTACGTTTAAATTTCACAAATAGGCCATACATGACATATTCATAATTCCTGCAAAGTTCTACAGAATTTGATGTTGGATGCAAATGGGACATAGTACCTTTAAATTACAATGAGTTACAGTAACTGTGATTTTGGACAGATTCCATGAGGATTCAAGCCATGTTTTACATTCCCATATCAGAAAAGTTATGTTTTATGTACATGTACAAATGAATAGAAAAGTGAGGGATGACATCATCAACTCACTGATTTGCATGTACAGCCTACCGGTATGTGATACTCACATGTATCTCTGTTTCATGAAACAATGCAAAACTTTAACATTCCATAACTTTATTAGGTGGTCTGTCAACGACAGATCACCTATTAATTTCGTCAGAATTTTCTTTCTTTCTTTATTTATTCTTTATTTTTATTTATTTCTCCCCCTTTTTTGTTCCGACGATAACTTCAAGATCGGTACAGTCAATTTCTTTCAATTTTGGCACAGTCATGGGTCATTGTCATAAGACGTGACAGGAACATTTTCAAGGTCATCAGCTCTTCATGACGTCATCCAGGCGCCATTTTGTGTTTTTTTTGGTACTTTCAACTCATGATCATATCTTCATAACGGAAAGTCATTTCTCATTCATATTTATCATGATCAAGGTCAATATCCGTCCGGTCAATTTCAGGTCAAAACGCGCGCATGCGTCCGCGCGTCAGCGCGCAAAATTCCAAAATGCTCAAAAACACTTTTTATTTAAATTAGAGTACGATTTAGGCCATTTTTAGCATTTTGCAAAAAAACGCGCACGCGCATGCGCGCGTTTTCGCGCGTTTTGGCATTTTGCAACATACAATCGCCAAATTTTCTCTGTCATCATATTTGGCATATTTTTCCAAGCATTTTGATACCTTGTTCACCTTTTTCTGACCAGTAATAACGCAATGAGCGTCCGTCAAAGTTGACAGCACGCTTGGACCTGCGCTATCTGTATCTACAGTACATGGGCAAAAACATGCCTATACAAAATTCATTGTAACTCTTCAGAATGGATAGGAACTCCCAATTTTTTTTCATATTTGGATAGATTATGAGTCGGAGATATGATTTCATGTCTCATTTGACCCTCAATTAACTCATGACGTCATCATAATGGCCTCCGAACTCAAAATTTCAATTTGCATATTATGACGTCAGCATATTTTTGGAAAATTGATTGTATCTCTGTAAATATTGATCGATTTTCTTCCAAATTTTGATATGTTCTAGCTGAGACAATTCTCTACAAATGCAGTCCCACGATTTTTCATTTTGACAAAGGCATCATGGCGTATTTTTGCGATTAAAGGAGGCATGTCAATTTTTCACATTTTGCGTGTATTCTCTATGGGACATGACTTTTTCTCAAAACTGGATTCTACATTACCGTCTTTCGCGAGCAATATCTCCGTCGTTTTAGTTTTGTTTTCGCTGAGCTTCGAGTATGTTGTAGCTGAGACAATAAGCTATCACAAGTGTGCCCTTTATTTTTCGATCAGATGCCGGGATCATGCTCATATTTCACTTGCAAAGTGGGATTTGAGAATTCCATTTTCCGTTCACGTGTAATGTCTATGTGGATTATTTTGGTATAGTGGTCATAGCACTTGCCTCCCATTCCGGCGACCCAAGTTCGATTCCTGGTGGGTCTTTTTTTTTTTTTTTTTTGCCGTCGTTTTAAATTTGATTTTATGATCTTCTTCGACTATTATAACATATTATCATATACAATCACAAACAATGTAATAAAATGCCTAATTTTGCGTGTTATATCTATGGGAGAAGAATGTCAATCGTTTGAGTACAACCCTATGGGAAATCTGATTCCTTGTCGTGTATCAAACCTATAGGGTTAATATCCCAAGTCTGTTGGAATATATCAAATCATCCCATTTTTATGATGTTAGTCTCCTTCCCAGACGTTTATACTTTCCAGTTATTCAGCCCAGGTATATGCAATGTTTACGTCACTCCCATGGACATAGAATTGTTTACATGTCTATAATTCTCTCTTTCTCTATAATATAGTAAATATTCAATTCTATTTATGCTGGAAATATTAAATGCATCGTTCTCCATTGCATCTCTTTCTCTTGCTCTCTCTCTCTCTCTCTTGCTCTGTTTCCCTTCCCTCTCTTGTTCTGCCCCTATCCTTCTCTTGCTCTGTCTTTGCATCTCTCTCTCTCTCTCTACTCTTTCACTCTCTCCCTATCTCTGTCTCCCTCTCTTGCTCTGCCTCCCTCTGTCTCCCTCTGTCTCTGCCTCTCATTGTATACTCTCTCACCCTCTCCCTTTCCAGCCTCTGGTTCTCGTTCTCCCTCCGATATCTCTCGTTATTGTCTTTAATTTCCTCTAGCTCTTCAATTTGCCCTTTGTATTCATATTTCACTTTACCATGTTTCCTTATACTATCCTCTCTCCTTCCAAGTGTATGCATTCTGATTCCTCTTTCATCCCTCGGTCCGGCTCATGTATTTTTACATGACTATAACCCGTCTCCCTCTCTCCTTCTCTATATCTATATTTTAATTAAATTTCATTATGATCATGATTTTGATCATAATCATTTCTCAATATTTTTTTCATCAGTTAAGTTATCACTTCAGTTCAAGTCACAGTTCAATCTATCAGTTCATCAGTTCATTCATCAGTTCATCAGTTTAGCTCATCAATTCAGTTCATTTTACATCAGTTCAATCTATCAGTTCATCAGTTTATCAGTACTTCATTCATCAATTCATATCTTAATACATCATTTTACATTAACATCATTATATTGGATCATTGAATTGAAGATGAGCATGATCATAAGAATTGAAGACAGACCACCTAATTCGTCCTCATGACGAATTAAATGTCTAGTTATTTTTCATCTGCTTTTGATGAAACTTTCACTGTTCATTTGTTCAATTTTTCTCTATTTATTCAAGTCAACTTGCAAATAAATGGGCCAGACTTGCTCTTTGAAAGTGGAATATAGTCCAAAGTATTCCCCAAAAGAATGAATGGCTATTTACATGTATGTATCAATATGAATGGTTGGTGCATCATTTTACAGTTCTTCAAATGAATAAGTGTAGACTGTAGGCCCGTTCAAACCAAAATCTCTACTTATTCACGGCTAGTTGTCGATCATTAGCAAATGATATGTTATAGTTAGGAGTAGTTATTGAAACAATTCTATTTGTCAAAAGATTAAAACTCAAAAGTACCTCAGAAAATGAGAAGAAAAAAGAGAAGAAAAAAGAAGAAAAAAAAGAAGAAAGGTCGGTCTTTCAATGCTATAGCCTGCATTTATGCATCTCAATCTTCAACTCAAACTACTGAAGTGAAAATCTTTGAATTGAATGTCATTACTAATTAGACTCTGGAACAATTGTGTATTTCAAATCTTCCATCCCACCCATAACTGTTTCTGATGAACTGCATACACAATACTGTAGAAAGGAAATTGATTATATTTTATTGAATACAATTACATATATAATTTTTAACAATGGTGCGTTTTTTTCTTGCATCAAGTGCTTGTAAAGTTTGATCATCATCATCAACATCATCAAGTGCCAGTTCTGTTACAGACATTGATGGTCATGGCCCTCCATTTCTGTCTATTATCTGCTATGTTAAAAGACACAGATTTTGTTTTTCATAGTAATGTTCTTATTTTAAAGTTTGATAATGCTTTGATTTGTACCACACAGCTACATATATATGCTACACTAAAGTTATATATTGTTTAAATATACATTATTTAATATTTATCTCCTTTTTTTTAACAGCAAGTAGAAAGCGCGTCAATGGACCCTCTTCTTACACTCTCAACGTTAAGGAACAGCAACGACCATCCTGGAACATTCTTCAATGATGGCAAGAGAAAAATTGGTATGTTCTCTCAATTTTATAATACAATATGCATGAACATGTATATATACAGATATCCAGGTTCCATAATTCAGAATCATATCCATACTTTGACCCGTAAGTACTCCGGCGTGGAGATAACCTACTAAAACATACCAAAAATCAACTAAATCTTCATCAATTGTTCAAATAATGGTCATGATTTCAATGCAGAGAATTAGGCAAGTGTCTACATAAGGGATCATAATATATGTATTTGGATTTTTGTGTGTAGATAAGCCGTTTTTTGTGTTCATTCAGGGTTGATGAAATTTCCTTAATTTTTCTAGGGCTGTACAAAAAAAATAGTTAATCATTGATGATTGTTTTACCTGACTGCTGAGAAAGCATGTATATGCTTGTAAGAAAGCAATCAGGGGACCGACGGCTTTAAGTCCTCTAAAGAGGATGTTGTTTTGTCAGATGAGTTCCTCTGCAAAAAAAACCTTAGACCCCGTTCTCATTCACTTCGTTGGAGCGGTCTAACTAAGACCCGTTCCTCAGGAGCGGTTCTTAGGTGAGTGAGAACGGTCAAAGTGGTCCAGGAAGTGGACTTCTGGACCGCTCTAACGTGCAATGTGAGCGGGCGTACTTTGAATGGAAGTGAGCGTGGCGTTCCGCGAAACATGTAGTACGGTACATACGGTTTGTATTCAGCGAAAAATTGACCCGCTGACCTGAGCTGCCATAGCAACAAGACCACTTTGACTCGTGGAGTGGTTTGAGCCATAAAAAACTGCTTGGAGTGTGAACGCTCGCAAACCGTTCCTCAAGACCTGTTCCTCTGGAGCGGTCGAACTAAGACCACATTCAAAGTGAGTGAGAACGGGGTCTTATATATTGTAGGTGCCATGCCACTACATTTCGTTGTAAAGCTACTCTAAGGATGTCTGTGCACACCTTAGCTGTGCAGGGCCAGCTACTTATTCACCATGCATATGGCCTGGAGTACCTGGTATAGTGCGTAGCAAAAGCATACTCAGCTGGCCCTGCGCAGCTAAGTTGTGCATGAACATTGCTGCGGAACATCCTTAAGTCAAGTTGGTATAATATATAGCCTTTTATAGCCTTTTATAGAATCCAATACTGTATCACTCTTCTAATACCATGACCCTTTTCACCAGATTTTGTACTGGTCCATGAGGAGGAGCGCCTCTCGGATAAACAGCTCCAGAAGAAAGAGAAGGACAGGCAGGACCGACGGTCCAGCAACCTCCCTCCCGCCGAAGAAGATGCCAGGAGCAGCAGCAATCTGCCTGGAGAAAGAAGTTCCTGGAGACCATCCAACGGGCAGGGATCCAGATTGAGGAGGATGTGGTGGAGTCGGAGAAGAAGATTATCACCTACCACAAACTCCATGCTCCTTGGAAGACCCTGATGTTTTTCGCGGAGGAGCTCGGCCTGAAGGCACCCTGACTGTAAGTGGATTTACATGATAATGATGATCTGTTCTTGTATAGCGCCTATCACACTATTATAAAATGTCTCTATACGCTTCCATAGGACTTGGATAATATTACCCTGGCTTTTGTTCAGGCGACCGTAGCCCTCAGTGAATTCAAGGAATGAATCCTACCAGGTACCCACTTACTACACCTGGGTCGAGTGTGGCAAATGTAAATTAATGTCTTGCCAAAGGACATTAGTGCTGCGGCAGGGATTTAAACCTTGTATCTTGTGGTTCAGAGTCTAAAGACTTATCCAGCTTTGTACATAGTACACTCTGGCCCTACTTTGCAAAACTTGTTGTCTCTAATAAGTGCCAAACTTCTAACACAAATTTTCTCACAGCCAACCAAATGCTAGAATTTCAGTAGCTTAAAGCTAATCTTGAGCCCTGCTATGGGCATCGTATGTCGAGACAACATGGCTATAATTCATTCTGGATTGTTTATCCTGCAGTATTTTGATTTTTTGAACCAGTAAAATAAAAGAACCTCACAAAAACTTGCTGGAAGTCATCTTCAATAAAAATCATAACTCTCATCTCCCTCTCATACTCTTTTCACACTTGTTTTGCTTAACCCCGTACTTTGCTTAGCCCCGTACTATCCTTAACCCCGTACTAACTTTTTTGGCTTTTCTCACTGCAATTCATTAGCCCTGTACTAGCCATAGCGTGAATATTCATTAATTCGCTCCACTGCGTAGTCCCGGACTATTTTTCGTTTCTGTTCTCATTCATTTTGCTTGGCACCGCAATTGCGGAGTTAGCACCACAATTGCGGGTTAGCCCTGCTATTTTGCAGGGCCAGCTAACCCGTACTATAGGTGGGGCTAGCCCACTTTGGTAAAAACGTGTCTGAACAGAAAGTGGAATAAGCTTAACCCCGGACTATAGGTAGGGCTAAGACCCCTTTAATCCCACCTATAGTCCGGGTTAAGCAAATTTTGCCAGTGTGAAAAGAAAGTGGAATAAGCTTAACCCCGGACTATAGGTGGGGCTAAAACCCCCCCTTTAACCCCACCTATAGTACGGGGTTAAGCAACATTTTGCCAGTGTGAAAAGAAAGTGGAATAAGCTTAACCCCGGACTTTAGGTGGGGCTAAGACCCCCCTTTAGCCCCACCTATAGTACGGGGTTAAGCAAAATTTTGCCAGTGTGAAAACAGTATCATGGTGTCGGGCCTACTTACCTAATTGATTTCCTTATCTTTCTATGCTCAGTACTCAGCCCCTATACATTTTCTACCAAAATCGTTTGGCAAATGTCATTTGCGGTATTTGTAATCTTGAACATTCTGTGTAAGTTTTGTTGGATTCTGGGAGAATTTATTTTTTATCATTACCATTACCAGCTTGTCTTTAAGCTTGTATCATCTGATTGGATCCAGAAGGAAGGGCGTTGACTCCTATCATTTTATACAGAGTTACATCCCGGGAGGGGAAGGTTTTGTCTCATCGAGGCCTGTACATCATCTGCATACACACAAACGCATAAAAGGGGAGTACTTTTGTCACCAGGCGTGTAACGTGCGTATCATGTTAAGGGTATCAAAAACAGGAAGGATCTGGAAAAAAGGTTATCAAAGTAACTGGTGGTTAGAAGATCTATACGCTCAGATATGTTAATAAGAGGACACATGTTTAAGGAAGCCACACCCTTTGCATGTTAAGAACCGCCTGCACTATTTATGAAAAGCGGGGGTGGTGGGGGGTGGTATCATGTACCACCTGTATTTTCATATCCAACGGTTTAAGAGGAGAGTCACTTTAGGGTATTGAGGATCAAGTTACCTTTTTCCCTCTGAGATCTATACAGGTGCTCACAGCAAATGATTCATATTGAAGGAAAAGTCCAACCTTAATAGCAAACTAATCTAATAGAAAGCAGAAAAATCAGAAAGCACACTGCTGAGTTTTTGAACAAAATCTTCAACATACAACGAATAAGGTTATACAGTCAAACCTGTCTATAGCTACCGTTCAAGGGAAACACAAAAAGTGGTCTTTGTAGACAGGTGGTCTTTGTAGACAGGTGGTCTTTGTAGACAGGTGGTCTTTGTAGACAGGCGGTCTTTGTAGACAGGTGGTCTTTGTAGACAGGTGGTCTTTGTAGACAGGTTCCTTTAGTACATGTTTCAATGAGAAACCATTTTCAAGGGAAACCAAAGGTGTGGTCTTTGTAGACAGGTGGTCACTAAAGCAGGTTCTTTTGTAACTGTATTATCATACTTGACGTTGGTATCATTGGAAAGCCTGTTTATTCCCCTTTACAATGCTACTCCATTTGTAATGATTATGCAATCATGGAAATTGCAGTACACCTAAATATTGGGCCCAAGTCAAAAGTGAAATGTAGCAAAATGCATTCTTATTCCTTCAAAAACACAATCCATCCTCGAAACAAATGAAGAATTCCCTATTGAAAATAGCAATGCATTTTGCAACATTTTATTTTTGACTTGGCCCCGGCCACATTCAGGTGTACTGCACATTCCATGATTACATAATCATTACAAATGGGGCATCATTGTAAAGGGGAATAAACGGGTTTTCCGTTGATACCAACATCAAGTATGGTAATACAGTAACAAGAGAGGTATAAACACTCAAACTTGAATTGCAGAACTTTATTTGAGGGGTTTTACTTGTGTACAGCACATTGATGATGCTTTTTACATTTGAACAAGAAACACTGCCAGGTTATACAAGAACTTCTCATACCTTTGAAAAGTTGAACTGTTCATACGAGCTAGGGCACATGAACTAATATAATGCTCCATATTGTACATGCTCTGCAATCATCGCTGAAGCCAGATTGATTTAATTTCTATCTCCAAAGTCAAAGTTGCCCATAACGTGACCGGGTAGAAGAAAACTTTGACCGTGATATACAGTGCGTATAAACAAAAAGTGTACCCAACTTTGGTAGCTTTTAATTAAAAAGTTATAACCTATGCAAACTTGAGTCATATGTCATAGTAAAGGGTAACTAATATCCTGTATAATGATATAATATTCATAACCGTACTCTCACTGATGACTGAGCAGCAGGCATTTGAAAAAGTATTGTCAAAATCCTCTTGGACCAAGTTTGAGCTGAAGCAATGAATGTGGGTCAAAAGCCATTATGTGTGTTTTATCTCATTCCAAAAGCAATTGCTCACTTATTTACTTTGACTAGGCAGTTGAAAAGAAAAGTTGTTAATATCAACTCAAACTCAAGGAAATACTTAGTACAAGCAAAATTCATAATATTCTCTTAGTTATGATGATTACTATCTTGACTTCATTTGCATCCCTTGTTTAAGATAACCCTTCTCATTGAGTGATACAAAATGGATAAAGTTTATTTGAGATGTTATCTTTAGTTATGGTAGTCTACTATCAATTTCTTTGATACTTATCATCATATGTGTTCTTTCTTGCATTTGGGTTTAGTAACCTTTGGGTTTTCATTCGCTATTCAAGATAAACACCTCATGCTCCATACGCGTGTGCAATGGCGCAGCGGACAAGTGAGCAGAGAGAACTTAGATATCATAAGACAAGAAGTTAGTAGGCTGTTCAAAATAATTAAAGTTTATCCTACAGTATGTATTGAAACAAGCTTCTGTGAAAGCCTAGATACATTGCATCATTTTAAACAATGAAGCACTGAAGCACGATGCATTATTTAGCTTTTAAAATTATTTAAGACCAAAGAAGCACATGCACACCCAAATTCGTCCATCAGCCCAAATTTGGTTGATGGTGATTTTGGCAACAATTAAAAAAGACCCTTGTTGCTTTTACTCTGTTAATTTTTCAGAAATAACAATAAAAACATAAAAAAAAACATTAAAAAAAAGACCCTGGTGCTCTGTCATACTTGGCAAAAATATTATGAACCGGGTATCATTAGACAGAAAACAAGTTCTCTTCATCATGAAATAGATTTCAAAGTCATATTGGTTATGAATTTTAAATCAAGAGCTACCAGAGTTGGGTACACTTTTTTTTTAATACGTACTGTATAGAGCTCTGTACATGAAGCGAGGTAACAATCAAGCAACTCATGCATGTCTCAATAAGCACTAAGAATGCACAAAGTACCCTCATATTTACAGCATCCTTGATATAATATTCACTGAAGCACTATATACTCCATGTACTTGTACACGGTGCAGTGATTTGATATTGATATCAGATACCCAAGGTCAGACGATTTTGGAAAGACAAATTGGAAAGCAAATCACTCAACTGGCATTGAAGTATATAGTTGCGGGTAAATCTCAGTGGAGTATTGTTTGCCTTAAAGATAAAGTTGAGTTCTGGTCATGCGATTGCATTGTGAAAGAAACGGTGTGGAATCGATCAGAAAAGGTTGATCATCTAGCATATAAGTATTGGTGTGTACTACAAGGTTCTGGAATCATCAAAATGATAAGAAATTTGGCCCAGTCTTGGTAAAGTTACAAGCACTGTACACAGAAAGATGTATATAGGACTACATGAACATGTGGCATAAAAATCCGTCCTGATTTTTATGCTGCTGCATGCCATATTTAGAATACTAAGGCATTCGAAGAGCCATGCTTTTCAGGGAACATTTTTTCTCTGATGTTCTTCCACACTTGCATAATAACAATGATAACGCTCACAAATTATTTTTCACCTCTTCCCAGAACTCAACCTTCTCTTTAAAGGAGAAGTCCGCCCTGGTATTACATTGGTTTTAATGAAAACAGAAAATGAGACAAATAAATCAGTGAAATTTGGATCAATTTGGATCAATTTCCGATTTAAAACAAAAAACTTATGAATTTTTGAAGTTGTCATCAGTGAAACACAAATTGGCAACACTCCTTGCAAGCTCCTCTACAATTTGCTCTGTTTAAAAAACTTCATAAACTTTCATTTTCTTAGTTATTGATGATGGAATAGATTTGTTTCATACAAGTGTTGTATAAAGACATATTTGTAATCATTATATTTAGGGTGAATGTGTGGTTGAAAATTCTCGTAAGGGAAAATATGAATTTTTAAAGTGTTTTAGTCCAGGGCAAATAAGAGGGGAGGTCGGAAGTTACGTCACAGAGTTGCCAATTTGTATTTGATTGATCACACCTTCAACAATTCATAAATTTCTTATTCTTAATAGGATTTTGCTCAAACTTTCACTGAGCTGTTCCTCTCATTATTCTGCTTCTATTAAAACCAAACTTAATATCAGGTTGGTCTTCCCCTTTAAAGACACTTCCACCAGCATATTTTACTAAAGGCTTAATTTTGTGTGTGTTTCAGAGTGTTTATATTTATTCAATAAGATGCAAAGTGTGTACAGATGGATTAGACCAATATTTAGCGTACATGCTAGGCCTGTCTTCTACAGCTCGAGATTGCCAAATAACCTGCTATTTTAACTATCCCGATCGCAAATTATCCAGCTAATTTGCATCTTCATCAGCCCGCAGTTGCAATTAGCGGGATATTTGGTAGAGATAGTCATCCCAAGATATCTTGGGCTATTTTGCAAAATATCCCGCTATTTGTCGGTGCGTCTTCACCAGCCCGAAGACTCGCACTATGCGCGAACGCTGAGCAAAATATCTCGAGCTAATTTCTCAAGCTCAAGATTCATGAAATTCGAGCTGATGAAGACATGATTTGTAACTTCGGGCTTATTTCCCAAATCAGAAATAGCGGGCTATTTGGCAATCTCGAGCTGATGAAGACACACCTGCTGTGACAGCATGATGTAGATGATGAAAGTCTTATGGTTTGAAGTTTTCATCAAGAAGAAAATGTTGTCAGATGTAAATTAAATTAATGTACATTTATATGAATCAAATAACCTAGTCAAATGTACATGCACTTGAAGAACTCAACTGTTAAAAGTTATTAATTTGATAGTATAGAAGGAATGGAAACTGTAAGAGGTTATAGTGCTAAATTGAGATTCTTTTGAGCAGATTAGAATGTTTATTTCACTGGAAACAGTACGGTAAAGAAAAGAAAAGAAATGAAAACAAAAACATGTTATAAAAGTGTGGTATTCTTTTTCATTTTTCATTTTTATTATTGTTCATTAGATAAGGTTTATTTTGTGAAGAAAATCAATTTTCCTTAATCAATTCCAAATTACAATGCAATTATCAAAGTTATCAATGGTTTATATCGTAATCAATGAGATAAGGTAACTTTAATCTGTTTGATAACAAACAATTGAAGTCTGCATACAACATTTATCTGTTTGCATAACAATCCGCTGTTTGATTACAACTGTGTAAATACTGTTGCTCATTGATCTTAACTACACCGAACACAATTTTGGCATGCATTTAAATGGATATACATGTTTAGTACACACATGTATCCTGAAAACATGGATGAACACACGCCCATTTCTAAGTGTTTACACTTGGAATGTTGGTTTCAGAAAGACCACAGGAATAGATAAAATCATGCCTACTAAATTTGAGGGTCGGTAGAAGATGAGACTACCTACATGATTACTTCAACTGATGAGAATTATTTTTGTCTGCTTAGAGTCAAAAGGGCATAGCTCATATGATTTAGCACTTAGTTAATGCCCTTCTGATCCTCAAGAGATGATTTGATATTTGTTGTTCACATCTGAATAGACCAGTTTACTAACATATTCAAATTCATGGATGTTTCTTTCCTGGGGAGCTAGTGACGAGGTATTCCATTAACCGGTTACTAACGAATGAGCTACAAAACTTAGAATCCAGTCTGCATATATTACTTGTTGCTATGTTGGGCAAGCCTCTGACAAGCTTACGGGTTGTCAAGAACAACTTTTCTTTAAAAAGTATGCATAGATTTTGAATATCTTAATAAACCGGTCTATTGCCTTCAAACAATTTAAATTTCTTAATACTGTATGCCATTTTCGTAATGTAACCAAATTTATACATATGCCTTTGTGAAGTGGCTCAAACGAATGATTTCATTCACCTATTACAAATAAATGTACCTCAATAGTCAGAATTCATATTGCATAGGTTAGTTGTTGCTAGGTAGCCCTACTTACCAACTCGTAATATATGCAATTTGCATTCTGATCATTGAAATACAATTAAATGAATGAAATGAAATTACACAGGTAAATGAAACAATTTGTATGAGTATACATTTGGTTACATTACGAAAATGGCCTATGTGTTGGAATAATTGGTCTACATTTACATTCATTTGTTGCATAAAAAATGAATATACATGTGTATACTCTGTACTAGTCTTGACCAGGGCCCTGTTTCATAAAACTTGTTATCAATAACAGCCACCACAGATCTATGACAAATCTGCTCCCAGCCAATCAAATGTGAGGATTTCAGTAGCTTATAACAATTATTTTATCTTGATATTGATAACAGGTTTTGTGAAACTAGGCCCTGACCATGTTTACAACAAGTGGTCCATGCAATCCTGCAATGTATGTGCTTTAAAGGTACTATGTCCCATTTGCAAGCCAAAAAAATGAAAAGGTTAAATTCCAACAGCATTTGAAAGACAATACTAATTTAGAACTTCCCTAAAAAACTGAAATGGGGCTTGAAAATGTCTTTAAGTGGGAAAATAATGACTATTAGTTGTCGAATCGACTTAGGAGCTATAGAGCCAGTAAGTAATAGTTTTTTTTTTCAGACCATTGTACCGAATGGTCGTACGTTTTATGCTGCGCAAAGATTCAATCAGTTTAATTTTGGCCATTACAAGAAGTGGGTTATTGATGTAGACAAATGCTCATGTACCCTTTACAGCTCATTTTATGTATGTTATTACCAAAGATGAAAAAGCCAGTCAGTCACTCAATAGTGTCTGACAGTGAAGTCTAGCAAGTAAACGGGTTTCCTTGCATAATTTGAATATTAGGACACTGCTAACGTTTAAATTTCACAGATAGGACATGACATATTCATAATTCCTGCAAAGTTCTACAGAATTTGATGTTGGCTGCAAAAGGGACTTAGACCCCGTTCTCACTCACTTTGAAAGTGGTCTTAGTTAGACCGCTCCAGAGGAACGGGTCTTGAGGAACGGTTTGCGAGGGTTCACACTCCGAGCAGTTTTTTATGGCGCAAACCGCTCCACGAGTCAAAGTGGTCTTGTTGCTATGGCAGCTCAAGTCAGCGGGTAATCTTTTTTCGCGCGTGGAATACTAAGCGTATGTACCGTACTACATGTTTCGCGCGGAACGTCACTAGCTCACTTCCGTTCAAAGTACGCTTCCATTCACACTCGCACGTTAGAGCGCTCCAAACCGCTCTTAATAAGACCCGTTCCTCAAGACCACCTCCCGGTGGTCTTCTGAGCGTCCAGAAGTCCACTTCCTGGACCACTTTGACCGTTCTCACTCACCTAAGAACCGCTCCTGAGGAACGGGTCTTAGTTAGACCGCTCCAACGAAGTGAATGAGAACGGGGTCATAGTATCTTTAAAACATAAATGTGATTGTCAGTATGTTGTTGATGGTTAAATAGTTGGATAGTTTATTATCATCTGGCATGTAAAAGAGCATATGTAGGCTTGTACATGTAAGTAAGCAGTCAGGTGACTGGCAGATTTTTAAGTTCTCTCTGCGGGATTTGGTACTGAGGATTAACGCCTTTTATACCAAAGTGCACTTGACTTGGTTCCTAACCCCAGGGCCTGGTTACGAGACCATTTTTCTACCACTGAGCCATTATGCTTCTTCTTTAGGCCTACACTTCTTCGCATGTTTGTTGGTCTCATATTTGTTTCACTATATTGTGCCTCTTATTCATTTAAGCATGATATATATCCAGCCTGTGTTTCCTGTTATTTGATAGGAACGGTACTTGCATTGAATTGGATTGAATGGATTCAAATGAATTGAATTGAACTAAGCAAGGAGTCCTTGAAACACATTTCAGAATGACTGAAAGGCATTTTCTGTCAAAAGACAGTTCTATATATGCTCTGGGTAGAACTGGGCCAACTACATCTGAAGCTTTTCATAACATTGGGGTCCTTAATAGGGGATAACTGTATACCGTACCTGTTTGATATGTTGAAAGGTAATACAAAGTTTTGGTATGGGGTCATGAATTTGGTTCAAATGAACATATTGGAAGCATATGCGATTGTACAATATTCAATGATCGTTGTCGCGGTTGAAATCGAGTCTAAAGTGATGAAATTGTAAATAATTAACTCTTTGTGTTGTATAGCGCCCTCTCAAGACTGATATTACTTTAGCTTTAAAACAATGTTTCTTGACTACAAGCGACCGATTTGCTATTCCAGTTTGGAAATTATATATCAGAACTGCATATTCGGAGAATTTCATGGTCGCAGCTACCATGGTATAAATTTCCTCAAGTCTGAACAGGCAATTAATCCTGTTTATATTTTGTTGATAGGCCTTGCTGAACCTGCCCAAGAATACATCGGATGAGTTCCTGAAGAAGATGGGGGTTAAGAATAACTGCTTCTCTTTTGATGTACCCAATCAGCCTCCAGATTTCATGACCTGTGCCTTCAAGGTCAACAAGCTTAAAAAGTAAGTCTAGGTCATCAGTGGGGTATCCAGGTGGTGGGCACAACTGGCCCGTGCCATCCCCCTTTTGAAACCTAAATTATAAAACTCCTATAATGTACCTCGATGACCCCTTCAAGGTGATGACCTCCATTTCCCCATTTTTTCTTTCATTTTTGTTTTCTTTATATTTTTGTTTTCTGATCAGAAAGTCGTCAGATTATTGTGACTCTTCTTTTACAAATTCCTAGATCTGCCTGTTTGCCAGTGGATAAGCTTCAAAATATCTTTTTTTTTAAAATTTCTCTCTTAATGTCAGACACAAAAAAAAATGTTTACTGCAGGATGAAAAAGGCCTAGGTCCTACCTGTGTAGCATTCCAAAAGAAGAAAAGTACAGATGCTAATATTTCAGGGTACAACGGCTACGTTCTCTATGTCAGTATGGGGACCTCTGAAGCAAAGTTTTATTTTCAGATTCCTTTCAAATTTCTTAGTTTCTTTTAATGATTTTTTCATGCACATCTGTTTGTATAAAAAGTTTTCATGGAGTTGATGTATGTTTACTGTCTTTGTTCGAGCTTAGAAGCACATTCGGAAAGAAAGACTATGTAGCTGTGTATAAAAACCACTTTCCTGAGTTTTGTTTACCGGTAATGAATTTTTTTCACGCAGGTCTCATTTTGTATAAGGGATTTTTTTATCATGGTAATTGGCATGTCTAAGCTATTTTGTCTCAGGAAATTACTATGTTTAAGATTGTAATATATAAGAATATGAACATTGAACTTACTTGCAAAATATGAGAGCTTGAATAAGACAAAACGTCAGGTATAATTATACTTTTGCACTCAATCTATATTCATGATACAAAAATTACTAAATACCTTCGACATGTCCTCGATAAATGTTTACATTAAAGGGATTTTGTAGCTTTGCTTTGTAAATTTTAGAAAAGTACTTCAAAAGTGACTAAATGATGTAAAATCTTATTGCTATGAGTATTGTTAATAACATCTGAAAATGAGAGAGAAAATGGAACTCATTTACTAAAAAGAAAATAAATGAGGTTTTTAAAGCAAAATTTTGGCGGAAATCACCGTTTGAAAAGTATTTAGTCTGTCATCCTCATGTGCTCGTCATGAGACATTGCTGATATGTGTGCGTAGTCGATAACATTCTATTTTTGTTTGCTTACATTGTGTAGGTATCTCAATAGCGATCATAGAGATCAATTCTTCAGCAACATTGACCGAACCCGTGTCGTCAATGAAATCCTTGAGACAACGACTTACGGCAAGCGAAAGAGAGCAGAGGTCGGAATCAGTAGATTGATTGAAGAGGAAATTTTTGAAGCTGCATTCCCTCTCCATGATGTAAGCTGAAATATTAATAATAATAATAATGGTGGCTTCTTATATAGCGCACATGTCTGTCACGTCGTGGCGCTCCTGGCGCTGCCCCGATTATTCCCTGGCTTTAGCAAGGTGGCCATTACGGCGCTCTAGTATTTCAAGAAATTAATTCCTGCCAGGTACCCATTTACATCACCTGGGTTGAGTGTAGCAAATGTAGATCAATGTCTTGCCAAAGGACATTAGTGCCGCGGAGACCAAGAGACCTCTATATTTCACAACTTACACTTATCTAGTTGATTTTGGATCAGTGCTTTAAAAATTTATAAGTTACCTAACAGAAATTGCATTTTCATTAATTATTGATCAATACTTGTAAAAACAACCATGACCTAAGAATAACACTTACACCTCTATGCTTGACCTTTGCCCTTTGACAGGGACCCGATAAATACCCTGACCCGGGGGTCAAGAAAGAAGACTGGAACAAGAGACAGATTCTGAAGAAGTACTGGGCCAGATGGGGTGCTTGGGCCAAGTACCAGCCTATGGACCATATCAGGGAGTACTTTGGAGAGAAGATTGGTCTCTATTTTGCTTGGCTAGGTGAGAGTTAAAAAAAAATGAATTTATGAGATATGCAAATGAGCTGAACAGAACAAGGAGAATTTTTTTCTTCATAATGGGGGGTTATAGAATATGGAGTTGATGATGATGATGATGATGATGATGATGATGGTAGGGATGGTGATGATGATGGTGATTATGATGATGATGATGATATTGATGATAATGATGACTAATGATAACAATAAGAATATGCTCTAATATTGACCTCTTGTACAGCACACTTGTCTTTGTGTAACGGATAGGTGATAAATGTATTACTATTTGGTATATGCATGTCACATGTGCTAAAAGATACTGGATGTTTTACTACCTGTACTATTATTATTATTATGTTGTGTTCCTCTCATTTTGTAGGTCTATACACAGGATGGTTACTACCAGCCTCTATCGTTGGTGTCATTGTCTTCATCTATGGCCTCATCACTATGCCCTTCAATCCTGTAGCGTGAGTATTGAGTCAGTTCTGTTCTGTTCAGGTCAGTTCAGTTCAGGTCAGGTCAGTTCTGTTCTGTGCAGGTCAGTTCTGGTCAGGTCAGTTCTGTTCAGTTCAGTTCAGTTCTGTTCAGGTCAGTTCTGTTCAGGTCAGTTCTGTTCAGTTCAGTTTAGTTCTGTTCAGGTCAGTTCTGTTCAGTTCTGTTCTGTTCAATTCTGTTCAGTTCAGTTCAGTTCTGTTCTGTTCTGTTCTGTACTGTACAGATCAGTGCATTGCAGTGCAGTGCAGTTCAGTTCAGTTCTGTTCAGTTCAGTTCAGTTCATTTCTGTTCTGTTCAGGTCAGTTCAGTTCAGGTCAGTTCTGTTCTGTTCAGGTCAG
This sequence comes from Mesocentrotus franciscanus, assembly GCA_037976565.1. Taxonomy (NCBI): domain Eukaryota; kingdom Metazoa; phylum Echinodermata; class Echinoidea; order Camarodonta; family Strongylocentrotidae; genus Mesocentrotus; species Mesocentrotus franciscanus. Next base: position 17,298,623 of record CP137682.1, read on the forward strand.
TTCTGTTCAGGTCAGTTCAGTTCAGTTCTGTTCAGGCCAGTTCTGTTCAGGTCAGTTCTGTTCAGGTCAGTTCTGTTCAGTTCAGTTTAGTTCTGTTCAGGTCAGTTCTGTTCAGTTCAGTTCTGTTCAGTTCTGTTCAGTTCAGTTCAGTTCTGTTCTGTTCTGTTCTGTACTGTATAGATCAGTGCAGTTCAGTTCAGTTCAGTTCTGTATAGATCAGTGCAGTTGAGTTCAGTTGAGTTCAGTTGAGTTCAGTTGAGTTCAGTTGAGTTCTGTTCAGATCAGTTCACTTCAGTGAATGAAATCATAAGCAGTTGGAACAAGTATGTAAATACAAAATAAAAAAAATGTTGAATTGAATTATATTGGTTTATTAAAAGCAACATGAAATGCAGCTCAATGCTAATATTGTTTAACAAAGTAAATCAGAAATGTACATTATTGTACAAACATCAAAATACAAAAGTAGTATGATAATGGTAACATCATACATCAATATGATAAAAGATTTTAAAATGCATAAAAAATGTGGAGAAGTAGTTTATCAAAATAAAATAGGTAATGTCAATGAGTATTCGAGGATAAATTCAATTAAGCATGTTTAGGAATATTAGGCTTATTGCACAAAATATCACTTAAGATGAACAGTTTTAGTTGAGTATGAGAGGGAATAATTACACAGATATAACATAAAATTGTTTAAATAGGTTTTAAAAAGCCATACAAACTCAAAATTTGACTGTTCAATAGTCAGTCCCTAAAAATATAGAAATACCTGATAGCTTCAAAAAAATTGTATTAAAAACAAAGACTATATATCAAGCTACTGCTTGGAAAGAAACATCAATGACAAAGAGACAAAAGAGGCTGAAAAAGACATTACAAATTCAATTGTTCAGGAGCATAGGCTATATTATTTTTTAAACAGGAAGACCATTCAACATGTTTGCCTTAGGTGTATTATGCAGAAAGTATGATATGTAGTCCCGCTTGTTGCTACATCTCATTGTATGTGGTTTTCAAATAATTTTCATTAATTGATTTGATTTTGCTGGTACTTGAACAACCTCGTAATGAAGGTTGTTATATCCTTGAATTTTGTTTAATCAGTACTTTCTAATAATAATCAACCGTATGTCAGTCAAATTGCCATTCTCCACTCAAATGATTCGGTTTCTTTTATATTTCATTTCTGGAACAGATTCATCTCATTGCGGAATCAGGTTTACCTCACAAATGATAACAAATCCAGAAAGAATTCTTATATTTCTTCATTAGTAAAATATGGATAAAAATATGAATTAAGCTTGCTGTTATGCATATCTAAATGGGGGCATTTTAGGTTGCAACTTTTTGAACTGTGTGTTTTAGGTCTAATGTTCTTGGGTTATTTAATGCACAGGAGATAAAGAGAAGGTTGAGTTCTGGGGAGAGGTGAAAAATAATTTGTGAGTGTTAATCATTGTTATTATGTAAGTGTGGAAGAACATCAGAGAAAAAATGTCCCCGGAAGAGCATGGCTCTTCAAATGCCTTCGTATTCTAAATATGACAAGTAACAGCTAAAAAATGAGGCCCGATTTTTATGCCACATGTTCATGTAGTCCCATATACATCTTTCTGTGTACAGTGCTTGTTACTTTAATTACCAAAAACTGGGCCAAATTTCTTATCATTTTGATGACTCGATATCCAGAACCTTGTAGTACACATCAATACTTATATGCTACATGATCAACCTTTTCTGATCGATTTCACACCGTTTCTTGCAATCGCATGACCAGAACTCAACTTTATCTTTGAGTCCTTAAAGACAGTGTGTCCCTTTTGCTTGAGAAAATCTGGGGTTAATTGCCTCAAATACTTCCTATTTTATCGGAAATGGAGTTTCTGAAATACCTATAATATATTAGGTCAATTGATGCAGTCTATGTGAAGAAATCATTCAATTAAGCTTCTGAGATGAGATTTTAAAAAAAATGCATTTAGGTGTAATCTTGTTCACATTTAAGACCAAAATCCATATGAACCTTACTTTCACTATTATTTGAAAACAAAACAGTTGGATTTAATGCTATTCTAAGAAAGATATACCATTGATTGTCCATGGTATGTCATATTCAATGCAAAGATACAAGAACTGGGTCTGACAGGAAGAATATGAAATTAACAGTTTTCCATGCTTCATTTGAAAACTAGATCACTGTTTACTTTCAAATTTTAGAGATGGGACCTACATAACATACATGTGGTCCAGGCAAAGTTTTAGTGAATTTGGTGCAGTTTAAAAAAGGGACACAGGGCCTTTAACCCATTGACTATTGAATTCATTCGTCCCCATAGGCTTAATACAGTAGCCAGTCTGTTCCCGTAGGCAAAGGATTAAAATGCTAGAGTACCGTAGCAACAGCCATTCTAAAGCCAGGTCATAATATGGAGCATTAGAGGTGTCCAGTGTGGCAGACATCAACACCTAAAGACTCCCATTGGTACTATTATTCATTTTGATCCCCTTGTCTCTCATTAATTTCTCAGGAATCAGATCTGCGATAGTGGAAAAGATTTCCGCATGTGTCCTCAGTGTGACGTAGAGATAGGCTGCAAGCATTGGAACCTGTCAGAGACTTGTTTAGAAGCAGAGGTAAATGTGTGTGTGTGTGTGGGTGTGTGTGTGTGTGTGTAATTTAGTTTTTACAGACGTATATGGGGACCGACCTTGAAAGTCACCATCCGAAAGACGTGACTCAGTATCAAATGAGTCCGCCTAAGACAATTGTAGGTGAAGACAGAGAGCTGCCCAAGTGATGGTACAGCTAGACCAACTCAGTATGATCTTGTACTCATAAAAGGGCAATTGCATTTAATGTGTCCTGTATGCCGTACATCACACAATGAAAATATCTTGATGAAACCATAAAGTGAGTGCGATATTCCCTTATATTCCAGAAAAGCCATTCAATATAACTAATGATAGTAATTGTAATATACCAACGCCTAAAATTTTAACCACTGTACCCTTTTGTTTTTGTATTAACTTGTACATTGGCCACATGCAGGGAGGGAGATCGAGATATCACTTTTCCCTTAGCCAAGAATTTAGCTTTTGTGTATTTTACTGCCGCCTCTGTTCGTCTTTCATTGTGCCCACCCTTTCCAAAATTCCTGGATCCGCACCTGCATACAATAATAATTACTTTTCTCATTATGTGTTTACTTCAATGTGTCATCTATTTTTTACAGATATCGATTCTGTTTGACCATCCTGGAACTGTATTCTTCTCCATATTCATGTCATTCTGGGGTAAGTATTATTGATTATGTTTTCGCTATGGATTTAGACCCTTGTCTGCAACATTATCTGGAGTAAATGATACCATGGGGAAAGGGACCCTATGTGTGACAAAAGTCGACTGACATTCCACTGGTCGTTCCATCACTCGACTAAAGCTGATAAAGATTTAATAATATCTGCTGGGTTATATTTAGTTAATTCTAATCACAGTTATGCTTGTAAGGTCAACCACGAACCAAGGATCAAAGAGATGGATTCTAAGAAAGAAATAAAGGTAGAATAGAAGAGGGGAGAAAGAGGAGGGAAAAAAAAAGAGGATTACTGAATATGAAGAGGAATATCTATGAACTATGGAGAATAAAAAAGAACACTTACAAGAACAGTTAGAAGAACAAAAAGAGAAGAGGAGATTACTTGAAACAGAATCATCATCTCTACCACTGAGCCTTCGCGCCTCCTGCGAAAGTAGCAGTAGTAGTGTATCAATTCACCTTGAAACAAATATGTGACTTTCAAGCAAACTCTTTTCAATGGAACACATCCATGTAGTGCTAATTGTACTTTATTTGCTTTAAAATGGAGTCTCTTAATCAAACACAATACTTGTTCTTGAAACAGCGGTATCATTCCTAGAGAGTTGGAAGAGGAGCCAAGCTAGTCTTGCCCATCACTGGGACTGCTGGAACTTTGAAGAAGAAGAGGTATTTTTTCATAACTTTATTCTTTCAGTAATTGCAGTTGTCGTAATATAAGTGGTAGTGGTATAAGGTTAAGTGGTATTAGTATTAGTAGTAGTAGTAGTAGTAGTAGTAGTAGTAGTAGTAGTAGTAGTAGTAGTAGTAGATGTCGTAGCAGTAGCAGTAGCAGTAGCAGTAGTAGTAGTAGTAGTAGTAGTAGTAGACTTCATGGGTTAAGTTGTTTAATGTAGGGCTAATTTGCCACAACTTCCAATAAGTTTAATTCACGTTGGTTATATAGGTAAGGGCTATGTTGCTATTCAGTGCATTTGTGTGCTTACAACATCTTAATTCACGGTATTTTACAGGAGCGTCCTCGACCCCAGTTTGCAGCCCAAGCCCCTGCCATGGAAGAGAACCCTATCACGGGCATCAACGAACCATACTTTCCAGAAGACATCAAGAAGAGGAGATGGCTAACTGGTATCTTTGTAATCGTTGGCATGGTAACTGAGATGTTTTATTATCTTTTTCCTCTGCTTTTAATTTGTCTTTAGTCCATCTTTATTGTACATTGTACATGTGCTTCTTCATGTTCTTCTTCTGCATATTCTTCTTAATCTGTCCTTTTCATGTTCATCATTATCTTGGTCATCATCTTCTTTATCATTATCAGCATCTTTTTATTCCTTTTTTTTCTACTTCTATATCTCTTTTCATCATCTTGTTTAGTTTCTTATCATCATGATTATAATGATGATGATCATCATCATCATAATTATCGTAAAAGTCATCATCATTATCATCATCATCAACATCATCATCATCATCATCATCATCATCAACATCATCATCATCATCAACATCATCATCATCATCATCATCATCATCATCATCATCATCATCATCATCATCATCATCATCATCATCCTCCTCCTCCTCCTCCTCCTCCTCCTCCTCTCCTGCTTTATCACTGTTTTCTTCTTTTTCTGCTCTTTATCTCTTTCCTTTTGATTGTTCTTTCTCCCCCCTCTTATTTCTGTTCCCACCCCTTTATTTTCTTGTTAAACATGTCGCATTTGCTTAACCTGGGCTGTCTTGTAAACACTGTTTTATATGAGGACATGTACTTCATATTTTCATATATTAATTTTCGTAATGTTTCTTTTTTCCCTCTCTAGGTTTCTTTGGTCCTCATCTTCTTGGTGGGTGTGATCATGTACAGAGTCCTGGTCAGCATACCCCTCTCCCAGAATGAGCTTTTCCGGTCCAACGCCCAGACCATTGCCAGCATAACCGGGGCCGTCCTCAACTTGATCTTGATCATGGTATTGGGCCAGGTTTACCAGAAACTAGCAGTTATCATGAATGATTGGGGTAAGGTCTATTACATTGCTTCATTAATAGTTTACTATAGCTTACTACCAATACACAAGAGTGGTGAACAATTTTCATAGCTGTAGAAAGCTATAAAAAAAGATCTATGGTGAAAAATCAAATGCCTGTATGTGAATATGGCTTTATTGAAATCTTAATTTTCCACTAAAAAAGTCTGGAAGGAGCTCTTGTGAATTATGTTTACACTGCTGTCAGGAGTGGGATAAGTTCAAATCATTTCAAGTCATTTTGATGTCATTTACTTGGATATTGACCTACCCTCGTCATTTGGCAGCCACATTTCTCTAGTCGATGCCCTATAATCTTTCTCTTATCGGATATTCTCTGGTGCTAAAGCCTGTTTTTATTTTCTTATCCCTTGATCTGTCTTTCTCCCCTGGCAATGATCTCTGGCCATTGTTCTTGACATAAAAATTAATGGGTTTTTGGGGTAGGTTTGACAGCAATTTTTTGTTTTTGCATCTTGGCATTGATGGGTATCCCACCGCTGCCATCAGCTTGTATATTTGTTTATATAACTTAATACATAAACGTGTGTTAACTCAGTCCACCCTCACTGGTATATTTGTAAGTCATATCATTTGGTTGCGGCATGGCCAGTGGTGTCTATCTTGAATAATCATCAACCGCATACTGATTTGGTCACAACGTCGACCGTATGCAATGCCTTCAATTCTGTGCACCTCAGGAAAACAAGATAAATTGGTAGTCCAATTGTAGTGGTATCATTAATTAGAAAAACATAACATCTGATGGGTGACTGCTTTCCTTCATTCAACTCTTTTAATAATGGTACGTTGAAGTATGTTTGTGTAATGTGAGTAGGTTAGAAATATATGCTTTTGTCTCAACAGAGATGCATCGCACTCAGACAGAATACGAGGACAACCTGACCTTCAAAGTCTTCATTTTCCAGTTCATGAACTTCTTTTCATCCATCTTCTACATTGCTTTCTTCAAGGGAAAGTAAGTGTTGCCATCTTAACCAACTACCTGCTTAATTCTTGTCATTCTCCCAGGGTTAAAGGGTTAAAGGAGCAACTCTGTTCCTGTTGATGATGGGTTGCTCTAGATATGCAAATACATGGGGATGGGGTGGGGGAGGGGGGGGGGGACGCAAAGCATCACTCTTCAAGTGAAAATATATTCAGTTTGCAAATCAATCTTTCTTTATTTCACTTTCTGCATTTTAATGTTGAAAGGTCATTTGTATTTCTAATGTTTTGGATGCGATTAGATTATTTTTTGGGGGTATATAACACAAAGTTTTCATAGACCTCCAGCTTGAGGTAACCTGGGCTTATTACTATTTGTACAGTTTGAAATGACAGCATGTTTTGGTAGTAACGATATATGCTGTGACTGTGCCAATTCCTTTTGATAACTTAAACTGATCCATGAAATGTAAGTTATGAAGGCGCATCTTGATGTTGTCATTGATGTTGCAACATGTTGATGAGTGTGCAAGGAAACTTTTTATTTTTTACTACAAACATTTGTTATGGTCTTCTCGTAGGTTTCTGGGTTACCCGGGCAAATACAACACATTCTTCGGTCTGCGAGAAGAAGCTTGTGGCAGCGGTGGATGCCTGGTGGAGCTAGCCCAGCAACTCTTCATTATCATGGTGGGAAAACAGATCATCAACAACTGCCAAGAGGTTGCCATCCCGTAAGTTTCCTTACAATCTTCTCAGTTTATTCATGAAATTGATGTTGAAACCTTTGTTCAGATGTGGTATGGTAAACCCCCTTATTAAACAAAATATGAAGAAAGAAAAGAAACATGGACTATCAATCGTTATCTCTTTCTTATAAACAGAAATGACATTTATTACTGGCTGAGTGCTACAGACTACAAGACATGTAATAGCCAATAAAACATTAAAACATAAGTTAATTTTTACAAATGAAATTTGACTTAACAGTTATTTATCAAGGGTTTCATCCCAAGTTATTGCACGGTCAGTAATCAAAAGGATAAGGGATACCCAACTGTGGCTGTTGGCCTACCGTTTCAACTGTTTGATGGTTTAAACACATTTGTTTATGATATGAAATGTTTCAAACCAAATCTTATTGTGCTGTGTCAGAGAAAGTCCCAAAGATCTTGATCACTGAAATAATTCTTCTCTCATGTTAACTAAGTGCATATTCAGGTAATTCCAAGTATGTCTTATGTGACATTAGCACACATTTTCTTGCCTACTGTCTTTACATCTGATGTTATCATTGCATAAAGGTTCCAGAAAAAAACATTAGTCAACGGTCATTGAGATTTTTCACTTTTCAATGAATGAATAACCATGCACATATCTCATATTTTTACATGACATAATACAATAATAGCCCATAAACGAATAATTTTCTTTTGCATTACTTTTTGACAGGAAACTGAAACAGTTTATCATCAGGTGGAAGGTCAAAGGGTCAGCATTCGTGGATCAGAAGAAGGGGGTAGCCGCTGGGAGGAAGACTACCAGCTTGTGCCTAATGAGGGCCTCTTTGAAGAGTATCTGGAAATGAGTAAGGACATGCACACTCTAGGGACAGAGAGATATCTAGCCCATCTTTAACCCTTACCATGCCACCATAACTTTTTTGTTAGGTTTTTAATGTATTTTTTATTTTGATATCCAGGCGACCAAAGTAGTACTTCGAGGGTATCGAACCAATGGTTGTGTTATCATATGAAATTGTATGTTTGCCAAATAATGGGTTACTTGTTAGAGATATACCGTAAATCCAGTCTTGGCCATTTTTTGTTACAGATTCATGAAAGTATGCGGCAAAAATGGCTCTCATTTACAAATTATTAACGATTTATGCAACTGAAATTGTTGTGTTTTCTGTGTGATATACAAAAATGATCCAAAAAATATCCAACTATGCTAAGTATATTACTCATTGCGGATGTAGTATCAAAAATAATATCGCTAGTGATATTCGTTTGTCTTGCAATGTGGTCAATAAGGGATCTAAAAGATCACGACGTTTCGTGCGCCGCTGCAACACTTCGTCAGGTGATAAAAACTAATGTAAGCAAGCGTGTTTTATACTCTACGGGAGGACCGGCGCGGCGGTCAATAATTCGATCGACCATACGGCCTTATGCATAATTAGCCGAACCAGCGGCCTGCTGATTGGTCGAGCACCGTGTGCGTCGGCCAATAGGCCTTGTGCGTTATTGTTCCAATTATCGATCACATTATTGACCGCCGCGCCGGTCCTCCGTAGAGTATAAAACACGCTTGCTTCATTAGTTTTTATCACCTGACGAAGTGTTGCAGCGGCGCACGAAACGTCGTGATCTTTTAGATCCCTTATTGACCACATTGCGAGACAAACGAATATCACTAGCGATATTATTTTCAATATCCAACTAGGTTTAAAAAGCAAACTTGTCATTCTTAATTCAATTTTTTTTTCCTACCAGTCATCCAGTTTGGCTTCATCACCATCTTTGTGGCTGCCTTTCCTCTTGCCCCCGTCTTTGCCATTCTCAACAACTGGCTTGAAATCAGACTGGATGCCCAGAAATTTGTCTGTGAGCTGCGGCGGCCTGTCGCGGAGAGGGCGCAAGACATTGGGGTGTGGTTCGACATCCTAGAGATAATCGCCCAGTTTGCTGTTATCACCAATGTAAGTTAGATTTAATGTTGTGCAGAAAGAATTTTTTTTTATTCTTGTTTTGATGCATATGTAGAATCCTATGAATTATAATGTATGTGTGGACAGAAAGGGAGGAGAAAAAACCTGTATAAATTGAGATCCTTTAATATGATATTTTGAATGGTCACCGATTAACTGTTTCCTAGACTGTTTGTTGGTGTTCTTTGCCATTTGGCCTTCCAAAATTTAGTGGTTTGGACAATGATTTAGCAGTATACATATAGTTATAGGGTTAAACATTGTACTGCCTGTTTTTCAATTTTTCAATTTTTTTTTATTTGTGTCCATTTTAGCATTTAATTTTCCCCAGAGAGGAAAATTCAATATATGCAAAATTTGTTCAAAACACAAAATAAAGAGAAAGGAGAGAGAAACAAAACTTCAAATCTATGGAACTTCTTGTACACAGTGATGGTACTCCATGCTCTTGTTAACGATTCCTATTGCATTTTGTTGCCTTCCAGTGTAATCCTGCAGAGTCGGCATAAAAATGTGTTTCTAATTTGCCTTTGTGATATTCTCCCTGATTCCGAAAACAGGCCTTCCTGATCGCATTCACATCGGAATTCTTACCCAAGCTGCTCTACCAGTACCAGTATAACTTTAGTTTGGATGGGTATGTCGACTTCACTCTCTCCCATGCCCCATCAAATGCTTCGGATGCCCCATGCAGGTGAGTGGGTTGATGAATTCATAACCCCATGTTAAAGGTAATGCAAAGTTTTGGGAAATTTTGAAAATTGGATAGTAATTCTTTAAAATTTTGATATATTTGGATGCCCCTGTGGATGTATTATAAGCACTGGAAAATTCAGAAAATATAGCACCTAAGGCCATTCCATGGTAACTGCAACCATGAAAATCTCAGAATATTAGGTTCTGATATATAATTTCCAAACGGGAATAGCAAATCGGTCGATTATAGTTAAGAAACATTGTTTTAAAGCTAAAGTAATATCAGTCTTGAGAGGGATCATACAACATAAAGAGTTTATCATATACAATTTCATCACTTTAGACAACGATCATTGAATATTGTAAAATCGCATATGCTTTCAATATGTTTATTTGAACCAAATTCATGACCCCATACCAAAACTTTGTATTACCTTTAAGTGTAAAGTATTGGTGACTTGGCATTTGCTCTTGCAACATTTGCTTTTGCAAAATTTCCTCATTTTTTTTTTTTTTTTTTTTGGGGCGGGTTATATTAGTGTTGTAGTTGAGTTAAGGTTAGGATCAGTTAAAGTATTGGGTCCTGGGATGAATTTAGAATTTCAACTAGCGAATGAGATTTGATAATGGCATTGTGACACATAACAGGAGAGAGCTAGTACAGACAGTAGCTATATGTAAGAAGTTACTTGTTATGTAGGGCCTCGTATATATGCTACATTGCATGTATATTTGCTTAAAAGGACAGTTGAGTTCTTGTTTAAGACCACAAATGCCTTCAAAGTGCATGGTTATTGCTCTTATTCTTATTTATGACGATTCGAGTGCCCTTTTTGGACCTAAAATTGCTATGAAGGTAATTTTAGACCCCAAAATGTGTGAAATTTAGATTAAATCCGATCATACCAATTCAGCTCCAGTTTCAAAAAAAATACAGTGACCGTTAATTTAATAATTTTAATAATGATAACAATACATGGGCCGACTGGTTGTGCATAACCAACACGAAAAAGCCAACAAAAAGCCAACATTGGCTGGAAAAAAAAAAAAAATTTTTCAATGGCTGTTTAAAAATTATTGAATATTTGTGGGGCCCCACAAATATTAGAAATGGTTATGTTTATGGATATTTCAGCCATCTTTGAAAAAAATTGTATGCTCTTTCAAAGTTGACACTCAGTTTTTCATTATCTCACAAAAAAATATTTTGTGTAGTGCCCTCTATACCAAAACTCAACTATCCCTTTAATGTGTATAATGGATGTTGAATATCATGTGCTTTATTTGTAATTAAACTACATTAATCCGTTGAGCTTAATTTTGGTAATAATCTTCCTTAGACGTTAGATAGATACTATCTCTTGCACTGTTGGCTTTGAATTAATATTTCAATTGATTTTGTGTTTTTGTTTTCCCCCAGATACAAAGACTTCCGAGATGAAAACGGGGAATACACCATCTTCTACTGGCAGCTCTTAGCAGTCAGACTAGGCTTTGTTATTCTCTTTGAGGTAAAACTCGTATACCTACCTTCCCCCAGCCTGTTATCGTAGTAGCTTATTCACTGTTTGACACTGCCGCAAGAGTTCTGTTATTGCAACACAGTGCTGGAACTCACTTTCAAGTTTAATAGATGTATTTATCTGATTCTTTACAAATTAGCCTGCAATATGTACACACTTCATATTAAAATTCACTCCACATATTTGTAATGGGCAACTTGTACCAGTCATCTATTATCCTGTGTTTAATAAGATGATACATTTCAATGCTTTCGTTGTATTGACACTCTACCCCTCTGTCACACCATTAATGAGAAAATGTGTAGAATCACTAAAAAATTGTTTTACATACATGTGTACCTTATCAAAAAAACTGCATACAAGCTACTACTCTAGTCTTACCTTAATGAAATATGGAATGCAAATACATATACAGTATCTTTCATTGTCACAAAACGCCTTATTTAAATTCCGCAACATGATATTGGTGGAAGTCCAAGATCACTTTGAGTTTGTTACTTATACTCCATGCATCGATTAAAAAGTGTTTAAAAACCAACTGAATCAATCTAAATATTAAGTTTTACTAAATCCATTTCTTTTCTCTTGCAATCTCATTTCTTCACACTTCCACAGCATTTTGTGTTTGGCATATCAAGATTCATTGACTTTATAGTACCAGACATTCCTGAAGCATTAGAAATCAAGATCAAGAAAGAAGCCTACATGGGAAAACAAGCACTTCAAGAATTCCAGGTATTTATTCAAAACACTCTTTCTACATCCACTTTTTATTTATGCTCACTGCATGATGCTTATTAAGCCCTCCCTGCATGTGGTAAAGAAATACCCACTTTTTTAAAGGAAAGCTTACAAATCTTAAAATTAAAGGGGTTCATTTTTATCAAATTAACACTTAAAGCCCTCTCTGCAAGTGGACAGGAATATCCCTTAGGAAAGTTGACTTTTTTGCAGTAATAAGTATCCCTCTGGCACTGCATGAATTTAATGAAAAGCTTTGGAATCTTTAACAATTTTTAAAAATTCTGTATGGTTTTTTTTTTGCGAGGTGCAAGAGACAGTCATTCAAACTTACATGCATTGGTATCGGGGTTTAGAGCTTGAATTTCCTGATTTTTAAAAATAAAATTTGAATCCCATCTTCAACTGAGTATTGTTAGATTTCTTATAATTCAAATGATTAAGATTGACTTAAGTTGGACTTGAACTATGGCAGGCCATTCATGCCACTGGTTGCTCTCATCAGTGGTTTCTTAAAGGATGTCACAAATCTACAGAATTTACATTTTTGATAGTTCATTGTTGAAGAAAAAAAAGTTACTTACATTAGGGGCATTTACACTGTCATCCAAACACGCCAAAAAATGCCAAACCGGAGCCTGACCGCGATGTTTCAGTGATGTTACCAAGGCAACTACGCTTTACCGGCAAAAATGCCAAGCCCGAAACATTCCAAAACGAAGTGTGATCTTTTGGCATCTTTTGGCATATTTTGGCGTGTTTCGCAAGTATAAACGCTCGCACTTGTAAAATCGCGATTTTAGGTCACGTGACTTTAAGAGCGTGGCTAGCTTTCGTCCTTGAAGCCTTATTTGCATAAAGTAAACAACTTGTTTACGCTGATCCGCTACGAAAGAGTCTCAACTAAACTGTAAAATCTCGCTTTAGAAACCACCAAATGAAATGATTAAAATGTCAAATGGAAGAAGAAGAGTTGTTCTAACTCATAAATATTGCAAACAGTTGTCAAACCCTGTTTTAATATGCGAAAACTGAGCAAAACAAAGCGCAATCTTTTTGTATTATTTTATCTGAAAATATTTCAGTATTCTTCATATTTTCCGTCATTACAACAGATCGATACTTTCGTACGTGATAAATCAAAGGAAAACAAAGCTCTCTTCCAAATATCTTCTCATAATTCTATATCCCACGGTTGTTTCGGGAATAAATCGAAGGCAATGTCATCAACAAACCCATGGCGAAACATTCACGGAAGCGTAAATGTAGTCCCATCTATAGGGGTACGTGCGGTAACATGTAGTCACACGTACCGTTATACGTGCATGACTGGTTTGTGCTGGACTCGCTGTATGATCGAGCATTTTACATTGGGAAGACCGCGCATGCGCATTACCAACCAAAACACGCCAAAACATCGCTGAGCAGCTCAGTCGGTGATGTTTCGGCACAAGTGTAAACGGGTGCACCAAACATCGCGATTTTTCAAAATGAGGTATTTGACAGTATAAATGCGCCTATTGTAAACTTTTTAATACTACGGTATGTGATTTATGCCCTTAAAAAGTCTTGAACCAGATGTAACATTAGAGGAAAAAACCGTAGAAATTATGATCTTTAGATAATATTTTTTCCTTCAATAATGAACTATCAACAAATTTAAATTCTGTAGACTTGTGACCACGATTTGTACGTCCCTTGAGAAACCAATGCCAGGAATGGCTAGAGGAACTAGTGACATGAACGGCCTGCCATAGTTCAAGTCCAACTTAAGTCGATCTTAGTCTTTGTGAAACACTCCCCAGAACTCATCACCCTTTTTATTCCTTTCTCTACAAGATACTTTATAACGACCCTGATTAAATGAATTTTACCAAAACTCTGTATTTAATATATTCCATGATACATTAAAATTTGAATAAAAAAAATAGTTTGAATGTTTGGAATATATTACAAATATTCATTGCTCCAGAGTTCAATGTCATGAAATACATGAGCAGACAAACTCAGATTTCCTGAGTGGTTTTAATTTTCTCTCAGTCTACAGGTTATTGAACTACATGTATAATTGCGTGATGGAGGTGACTATAACAACATGCATTCAAATTTATTGCGTTGAACTTGGGGAATTTGCGATCTCAAGCATTTTGTCTTCTTGAGTCATTCATCTCAATCAGATTCATGTAGCCTTCTGCATCAAATGTGCGCCGCTAATTCATTGCAAACAATGGGTACGCGCAGGGATAGAGGTGCACAGTATATTAATTCACTTTTTGTATGCGTTGTACTATGCAAAAGGTTATTATGTTTCACGCTTGTAGCCTCATACACTTGTAACAAACTATTGAGTGTCACATGACAGGTTCACAGCCAATAGGATGCTTCTTGAGAAATACCTTATTTATGTTGGCATCTTGAACATTGATTTCTCTGTTTGTGTAAGCAAAATATCATGCTGTATGTACGTTCACCTGGGAATGCTTTTATTTTCAGAACATCTGCAATATATGAGAAGCCACCATTATTATTATTATTATTGCCCTTTGAATGGTAAGTTAATTACTAGAGTTGGTAATGGGGCTGGAAATTAATCTTAAATGGAATATACATGTAATTACAGAGATGCCAACCAGTACGTATTTAGTACGATATTAGGAGTGAAATACGATAATACGATATCACCTCTTAAAATACGTTTTTTTCATCTTTAAAAAAAAAAAAAAATTAAAAACCCATAAAAACCGTGGAATCGAATAGAAACATCTACAAGTAAACCCCCACAACCCCAACAAAAACTTTGGTTTACAATTTTCTCTTTAAATTTTAATGAAAGAGCAAACATTTTACTTGACCGTTCTTACCAGTAAAACATTTTTCTGAAATTTTACTGGCCCGGGGCCAACGGGCCAGTGGTAGTGTCAAGTTTTCGTGAAAATCAGATTTTCTCTCTCCAAAATACTGATTTTCTAAAGGATATTCAGTCTGTTTTTTTGTGTCAAGAGGTTGGCATCTCTATAATTAACCTCTTTGATATGTCCATGAATACATTGTCTAGTCTTGTCTATTGGGTGGAGCAGAATGCATGGACACTAACCAAATGTGCGTGTACAGGAGAATGATGAAAATGTCATGGAAATGTATGAAAAACTAATGTAAATGGGTACCGGTATCGGGTAGGAAGAAATGTCTTGAATGCTTTAGCGCCTTATAATGGCGGTTTAGCTACAGCCGGGGTAATAATATGATACTTTGTATTAAGCGCAGTAGAGTATATTCATATAGTAGCTGCGCTATATAAAGTGACGGCCTATTATTATTATTATAAAACAAACAAAGGAATACTGCATATATAAAGAAATATATCGCGGGCTTAAACAAAATATTCTGATAGGAATGGTTAAAGAAAGACAGGCAAAATACTTTAGCCACATTAAAAGACATCAGAGTCTCTCGAAAGATTTATTGGAAGGAAAAGTAGAAGGTACTAGAGTAAGAGGGATCAAAGCTCAGAACCATCTGGGAGGAGACCATAAAGATGTGGAGTGGAATGACACTGCAGGAGTGTCCTTCCAAGCTGGGAGAAGGTACCATGATAGATAGAATTTGCCCATAGAGGGTCAATCCTGGTGCCAGCGTTTACTCTATAATTTTCCCACTTTATTGTATGTCATCTAGGAAGGAAGAAAAATATGAAATGTCTGAAACTGCAAATTCAAATCATGAAAAGAAGTGTCAAAATATGATACTGATGTAATTTCGAATAATAAAAGCGGTCATACCTACAATGAGATATGCGCTATACAATGGTCTCGAGGCTAAAAGGTTGTGGCAAGGCACAGTGTCCACGTATGTTCCATTGCAGCATGAGCAAGTGGGCATGGATGTGGCAATAGGGACTTTTAGATTTACACGACGAGAACGTGGACTGCCACGTGTGCCATTCTTTCAAGGCACTGGCCCGTGCCTGGCAGTGCCTTAAAAGGACGTCACATTACCTTAAAAGGATGTCACCGTGGCAGTCCACGTTCTCGTCGTGTAAAATCTAAAAGCCCCTATTATAGGTTCTAAGACCGAACCCCTTGCTAGCTCCATCTGAACATTGAACAACACAGAGTTATGACAGAGAGCATGCTAGTATTTGAATGGTACACATCTTTTTCCTATTGAGCATAAAATAGAACTCCAGCGAGTAAATGGTAGAAGAAGTATCTCCATGAAAATTGTGATTGATCACTGGTAGTCCTCGACAGGAAGTTTGGAGGACATGATAGTAAGAAAGGTACACATCCCCTCCTCTGGAAAAATAAAAATGGAAATCTGGCAGGTACATGTAACTGATGGATGAAATCCTTTCACCAGACTCGATGTTCGCAAGTGATAGCCCTCTAGAAGTTTTTACCCCTGGCAGAGGGTAACAGAGGAGGACTGATGGACAAACATAAGATCAGGGGCGGATCTACGGGGGGGGGTTAGGGGTTTTAACCCCCCTTGGGCCGCAAAAAAAAGAAGAAAAAAAGAAAAAGAAAGAACGCACACTGGAGAGAAACCTTTCAAGTGCAAATATTGTGAGAAGATATTCAACTCATCTGGTAACTTAACCAAACACATGATAACTCTGGATATAACTGTGTATTAAACTGTTACCGGTACTTGATTTAAAAAGGCATTATCATGCACTGCTTTTTATGTTCTCCATTCTGTTAGTAGATGCCAGGAAAACATCACTTACGGGGGTTCGAAATAGCAAAAAATTAAAAAAATCGCCTCGCCGATATGCGGCTTGTGGACGATGCTCCGCATTGTCATTTGGTCAACCCCTTAGCAAATAGCTAGATCTGCCCCTGAAGATAACATTCTCCAAGGGGAAATTGCGGATGATAGTGGAAGGCTTCTAAAGGTTACCTGGAGAAGAATGCAGTGTGACTATCTCACTGTCTTCTGCTTAAGGAATTTCATACAATAATGTCATTCTGTTACAGCAAGCACTTGCGCACGAAGTTCCCCTCCCCCCACCCCTACCCCAAAAATTATACCAACAAGGAGGTGTATCTTTCAGGCCAATGTGAAAGGGTGCCTCTCGCTTCTGCCACTGCTTGTGAAGATTAATTTGTAGGATATGTAGGCCTACTCCAGATGCTTGAGGTCTTTGTCAGCCGCCCCATTTACGGTTGGAGCAGTTTTATAATGTATTATGACTCTGGAGGATCTTCTCCAAAGGATTCAGCAGAGTCAGATGTAGTCTCAGTGAAGCTATCCTCTCTTTCTTTTTAAATGGAGTAAATTATTCTTCAGGTTCAATGCTTAAACAGTACTCTGCTCACCTCCGTTCATTCTGTTTGATAAAATTGAATTTTGATGCATTTCTGAAACAGGAATTATAATCGGTGGTATCATTCCTTTGCTAAAATCCAGACCGCTATTGACCCTACCTTATATGAAAACGACTAATGCTGTATACTACATGTAAGACAGGTATGTGAATCCAGGCCTTATCAGAATTCATCAAAATTCAGACCATTATTGAAGCTGCTACATGAAAATCGCTGCATATGAAGTCAGGAAAGCCCTTCCTAGTTTTACTCTTTTTCATACTTAATTATTTCATTTTGTGAAAAGTCATCACCTTTTCTTTTTCCTTCTTTTTCCTTCAAGTGAAACACATACACGCTATACCAAAGAATAATTGAAAAGTAGGTCATTCTGAGCATTAGTTTGTGTGAAGCGAGCCATGATGTTGGTTTGTCAAACAGAAGCACATAACACATTGAGCCCAAAAGACACATTTGTTGAAATTTTGCAAAGAACACTTATGATTAAGTTGTGAATATTGGTTGCTGTTCTACTCTAACTGTTTGTTTTGGGTGATTTACTTATATTTTATTACTTATTTTGTGATTTGTGACTTGGATGTAGTATTTATAGCATTACTTTTGTATTAAAAGTCGAAGTACCTCTTGATAATATAACATTAGTAAACTGTCTACTGGAATATTTAAATAAAGGAAATACAACCAAGTAACAAATATTGGAATGTTCATTTTAAATGCATTCATAGTCTAACCTGTCTACGAGACCACCTAAGAAAAAGCCCCCAAAAAAAAAGCCCCAAATGGCTACTATAGACACTGTGGTTCAGTTGGCCTTTTAAGAAGGTTCTACAACAAATAATTGTTCTTCTCTAAGGGAGACAGTGTACGTGACCATGGTAATAAATTGGCATTTATATACAGGTGGCCACTAAACATGGGTTTGACTCTATATCTGCCATTTGGCCAAATAATTGCTAAAATTGCCTTTTTTTATTCACTCAGTATCTCATTTTCCTGAAATGCATTATATTTCATTTTTCATTTTTGCTTCTCATGAACAGCAGTAATAATATCATAGCTTCACATGTAAATGGCAACACTAAAACTATTTTATGCTAAAGTTTATTAAAGGGAAGTCCACCCTGATATTAAGTGGGTTTTAATAGAAGCAGAAAATGAGAGGAACAGGTCAGTGAAAGTTTTTACAAATTCTAATTAAATTTAAGAAAGTTATGACTTTTTGAAGTTGCGATCAATCAAACACAATTCGTCAAACGGACCTTGCAAAATACGTCGTTGCCAATTTGTGTTTGAGTGATAGCAACTTCAAAAAATGTATAACTTCTTATTTTTAGTCGAAATTTGGTCAAACTTTCACTGACCTATTCCTCTCATTTTTCTGTTTCTATTAAAACAAACCTAATATCAGGGTGGACTTCTCCTTTCATGTCATTCTACCTCTCACCTGTGTTATGTACACTCAGCAAAAAAGAAAAGAAAAGAAAGTGGACACTCTTTATTGTTCACAATTTTCTTTCAAACCTTCAATAAAATATGATAAAATAAATATCAAATTAAAGAAGAATCAATACTATACCAACATCAATTAGGATCAAGTTTTTAAGTTTTATACTTAGACGTGCACATTTATCTAACCATTAGAAAGTCTGATTAAGAAAATTGCAAAAACAGAGCAAGGAGCCATCAAGTGTTCAACAATAAAAACAGAGAATTAGAAATGATGAGGGGGATTGAGCACTGGATGTCAACTGGAGTCTCAGGACTGCATGGTTTTGACAAGCATGGTCAAAATGCCTCTCCTTTCCACCAAAGATCTTGGACAAGCCATAGGATACCTCCATCATCCAGTGCTCATCAACATTTGAATGGCCAAATGCCCCGTTTTTAGCAAGTTTCTTTCAGAGACTCATTCGTTGTTAAATGGCTATGCTCACTTTATATTTGATAGTTATGGCCAAACGCCCTGTTTTTACCAAGTTTCTTTCAGAGACTCATTCGTTGTTAAATGGCTATGCTCACTTTATATTTGATAGTTCCTTGAAAATCTTAACTGTAAATAGTGTCAGTTTTCTTTATTTTGCTGAGTGTGTTTTTGCTAAATTGTATAACACTTCATTTGCGATTCATTACTTTTTATCTAACCCCATTTTCATTTGCTCTTAAAGAAAGAAGATAGAAACGAAGCAGTGTGTGTGTGACAGCTTTTTTATAACGCTGCAATTGTGCACCAACATTATGACCGACCCATTTAGGTAACACAGTTTTTCAACATCTTTCATCATCTGTGTTACCTTTATAAAGTGTGTATTTTTCCCCTTCTATACACTTATGTGTTTGTGTAATCTATATACCTTAGTTCTGTGCTTGTGTAATCTTTATATCTTCTTTGATGTAGTTTTGTGTTTGTGTAATCTATAGTTTATTTGTGATATTTCTGTGTTTTTTGTCATCTTTGCATCATCATTTCAATATACTTGTAGTGCCCGTATTTCCTCTTTGTTTAGTATCACAGGCCATTGAGTCTGAAGCACATAAACCATGTATTTTGTGTTCATTATATCATTCCAACAAGCTTTGAAAGATCTATTCAATACTTAATGTACGGTTGTTGTTAATATTGTCATTATGTAAATGTGGACTTTCATCAGAAAATCTACCCCTTATGCAAGAGAATTTGTGTATTTTGTTATAGTTATTGATGTTGTTGTTAGAGATTTCTTTAAAGGAGAATGAGCACAATTCTGAGATTAAAAGAAAATCACTGCAACATTTAATTAATGTTTTTTAAATTATTTTTTAAAATATTTATTTCATTTATTAATTTCTTTAATTTTATTTTTAAATACTTGATTGATTGATTTATTTTATTTATGTATTTTATTATTTTTTTTTGTTTTTGGAGAGGTGAGAAGTGTATTATAGAATCCAGTTTGCATCAAGGACAGGAATACACATTTTGTGGTGGGTGGGGGGTGAGGGTCTTTCAAATTGTCAGAACTTATTGCTTCAAAAGATGATGAAAATTCCTTTTGCTATTTCATTTTGCAATATTACAGAAATGGCATTTTGTCAGGTAAATTTTACATGCTGCAGCATGTCATATTTGAAGAGGAAATGAGCTCTGCCTTTTAAGAAAATCATTTTGTAGTGTATTAATAGACAGTAAACCTTCATCTCTGTTTAAGCAGTTGAGCCTGTCTCTCGAGTCTTATTATATATTTACTGGATGACAAAAATAAAAATGTGTGTTCGTTAGTTACGCACAGTGGTTGGTATGGGAATTGTATTATAATCCTAATTGCACCTCTGTTATACATGATGATTTTACAACATTAACATTATGTAGTTTAGTTACTTAAATATCACCTCTGCTTCAACTTTCAGTATTGAAAATGCATGCAAATATAAAACTTAAATGTATATGCAAAAACAAAGAACTCCTCATTGTGATATCTTCTAAGAATAAATGTGTGTATCTATTTTGAATGGCTTGAATGATTATCAAAAAACTTGTAGGCTTAATCATACAAAATTGTGCCTTATGCATGCTTTCATAATTTGAAATTTTTATTATTAATATTAATATGAATGCTTTTTATAAGCCATGTGTATTGGTGAGTCCCAAAATTTAATATGTCAGATTTCTGATAAATTAGGAGATTGTTGAACTTAATGTAAAATATCTGTAATTTAATTTATATCTACGTCTTTTTTTTCTTGAATGTAGTTATAATTTTTGCATCTATATTACATGTATAATAGGGAAACTATGAAACATGGTGTACCTAATGAAATGCTGGTGACCAATCGTTACCAAAATTAAACCTGTAGATTAAAGGTAATGCAAAGTTTTGGGCAAATTTTGAAATTGGATGGATAGTTATTCTTTAAATTGTTGATATATTTGGATGCCCCTGTATATGTATTAGAAACACTAACAAATTTAGTCCCTAAAACATTTCTGCTTTCTAGCAAATTGAATAATCAAAATTTACCGGTGCTCCCGGTAAATTTCAAATATTTCAAATAGCGCCTAAGGCCATTCCATGGTAGCTGCGACCATGAAAATCTCGGATTATGCAGTTTCGATATATAATTTCTAAACGGGAATAGCAAATCGGTCGATTATAGTCAAGAAACATTGTTTTAAAGCTAAAGTAATATCAGTCTTGAGAGGGTGCTATACAACATAAAGGGTTTATTATTTACAATTTCATCACTTTAGACTCGATTTCAACCGCGCAAACGATCATTGAATATTGTAAAATCGAATATGCTTCCAATATGTTCATTTGAACCAAATTCATGACCCCATACCAAAACTTTGTAATACCTTTAAGAACCCAAAACTAGTATTTAAAAAAAAAATTCTTTAGTTCTTATGGTTTCCTTTCTTTTATATACCCTCTCTCCCTCACTCTCTATTTCCCCCTTCGTCTTTTTCTTTCTCTCATCTCTGTCTTATCATTTCCTCTCTCTCTCTTTCTCTCTTTCTTGCTCTCTTTCTTTCTCTCTCCCTCTCGCTCTCTCTCTCATTTTTTCTCTCTTTGTATTCTTCAATGTTTAGATTGAGAAGGATGTAGACTGAGACAGATTGAACACCTAACACCAGACACAAGCCTTATTCTTACCAATGTAGGAGAGAGATCACAAACCTGCTTATAGAAACTTAAAAATGGCAGCCAAAAATTGAAATGCTGAGACTAGCAGAATTAATGTATCCCCAGGTCCACTCTTCCATGTATCTTTTCCCTTTTTTCTTCTCTTTTTTCTTCTCTTTTTTCTTCTCTTTGCCAAGTTCAACTCTAATTCTTCAAAGTAGGCAATAGATATCCTTTGGCAAGATAATAATCTACATTTGCCTCTCTCCACCCAGGTGTGGTAAATGGGTACCCGATAGGAAGAAATTCCTTGAATGCTTGAGCACCTTGTCATGGTAGCCAGGCTAACCGGGTGATAATATGATTTGCAGGGCCCTCAAGGAGAACAGTATCAATATTGATGAGGCTACCCTGGATAAACGAGACATGTTACATGTTATTATTATTATTATTATTATTATTATTATTATTATTATTATTATTATTATTATTATTATTATTATTATTATTATTATTATTATTATTATTATTATTATTATTATTATTATTATTATTATTATTATTATTATTATTATTATTATTATTATTATTATTATTATTATTATATCGGTGGTAGTATGCTACCCACAAGACTATTTGATGTGTCCCATTACAAACAGATAGAAACAGTTCTTCTGTTGCTTGGTTCTGTCGATGTTGAGTCTGTGCAGTGCCTCAAGATGAAGTTGAGTGGCAGAGCATGGTTTAGAGATCACCTCGGGGCAATAGTTTAAACTATTGCCCCACAAAAAAATCAATAGTTTTAACTATTGCCCCACAAAAAATTCAATAGTTTTAACTATTGCCCCACTAAAAAAATTCAATAGTTTTAACTATTGCCCCACAAAAAATTCAATAGTTTTAACTATTGCCCCACAAAAAATTTAATAGTTTTAACTATTGCCCCACAAAAAATTCAATAGTTTTAACTATTGCCCCACAAAAAATTCAATAGTTTTAATTATTGCCCCACAAAAAATTCAAAAGTTTTTGTTATACCATGATAAGCCATCTAGTAGGAGGACCTCTGGCAAAGCAAAAGTTTTTATCACAATTTTCAGTAGTTCTCCACCATCCTTCATACATGTCTTCCAACAAAATTTAGACCATTTGATTTGTTATTTGTATTGTAGATGTAGGTGGCATAGAAGTAGATTCTAATTAGTAAAGAATATTTTGCTATGTGAGATTAGAAAGCATATTGTACAACATTCGTCAGATAGATTGTCTGGGAATTGTGTTTATAGCTGGGAGTGGAGATGGATAGCAATGTAGCAACAATAGTTATAGAGTATGTGGCTCAATTTATGTTTTGTACTTACTGATTAATTTGTTTAGCTTTCAAGTATGCAAGTAACATAATGATGACTTCCATAACAAAGAGGGATATTAGGGAGTAGTGGATAGATGAATGGGTACTATAATTTATCTATTGTTCATTTTTAGAAGAAAAAAATATATACATAAGTGAAAGATGATTGGTGAAGTTTAGATTGATATTATTTGATGTGGTTGACAATCTACAAGAATTTTGATAATTTGATCATGGCAAATATTATGACAATTCTCTGAATTTTTTTTTATTATGGTATGTGGTATTAGCATAGTAATAAGGATTGTGGATGATCTTGAAAGAGAAAATGTTTTATTTGGAAATATAATTCAAATCATGGCATTTTGATTTTATTTATTAGTACATGAAGTTTTGTATTTGCTCTTTCTATTTATAGGTATTATTTTATAATAGGCTGATACCTTTAAGCATTATTCATTTTTTTACATTTTAATCTTATATCTATTCCTTTATTTTTTAAACTTTCTATCACTTAACTAACTTTCCTCTTTGAATTACTTTATTTTCCTTTTGGTAGAGTTATCCTTACTGAGATTAATCTATATTGTGCTATAAACACGAAATTAATGATTGAAATACTACAATAGGTACTTGTATGTTATATAGTTTTCTTTCCGTCTTTCAAATGTACTCTCTTACCTTGACCAAGCTGTGTAAATGGGCTGAAATACATTCAATATACTAACGTAGCGGCTGTTTTGGTGACAAGTCTTCCAGGGTACTGTATTTGTATTTTTTTTTAAAACAAAAACATGTATTCATATCAGGTACTATTCTAGTCTTCCTATAGCATGTATAGGTGTATTTAAATTAAGAGTGCTATATTTAACCAAAAAATATCCCACGTCTTCCCTTTAAAAAAAAATCTATTTGGGGCTAGCAGGGCGTGAACTCGGTGTTGAAGTATCCACCCTTCTGGCTCCAAACAGACGATATTATCGTGGTTTGCTAGTAAGACACGTAATGACATGTAAAACAAATGCCATTCCATGACTGTTCACATTGACTTGATGATGATGATGATGATGATGCGTTCACACATGTGACACTTTTACGGGAGCTGTTTGCTATTCAAATTGTTAACCAGGTTCATTATGAAGATAATCATACATTGAATACACAGGTAGCACAGATATTCAGGTTCTGACATAGACAAAGCGATATTTATTTGTGAGTACGAATGATCTAGATCTTGAAAGTATATTCAGTCTGTCACCTTTGAACTTGATACACAAGAGCGACGATGAATGATGAATGTTTACAATATGATACAGGAATTACTCGCGTCTAAGCATTGAGGCTAGATTTCAATTATTCACTGCAATAATTGACTACAGTTTCTAAATATTCTCATGTGATTATCTAGTTTCACAAAATGCAATTTTAATGTATGATTATACAAATCCAAATATCATAATAGTTTGAACTATTATTTTGAAGCAGATATGAATTTCTACAGGATGTATACTGACAGTAAACACTCACCATTTATACCATATATGTATATCTTATATTTTATTTCACAATATAACTCCTCTGATATATGTAAGATACATATTTATACATCATTAAACAACATAGAGAACAATGTGCACGCTGTCATAATCTTTATGTAATTAAGTCCATTGGTTTGATAATAGGAAATGCAAGTTACAATAAACTATAGCATACCAACACGGAAACAACCATTCATGTTCTTTCATGTATAGCATCTTAACAATTGTATATTATATTTTTTTGCAAAGTTTATGTTCACAATTTGTTGTGGTATAATTGCGATTAGAGACAACAGTAACGAGGAATTTAACAAAAAGATAAACAGAGTTCTTTGCCAGACAATGAGGACACCAACCATAAGTGTGCAATAGATTTTGGAACGATTTGTCAAAGATAGAGATCATAGAAGAGGGAATATTGTTTACTGAGAGACAGAAGAGTGCTAAATACATGTACAATGTACATGTAAAGTAAAAAACTAAATTTTTCACACCCCTTGTAATTTTTTTTTGTGTGTGTGCGTGTGTTTTCTGTTTTCTGTAACTCGAGAAATAAAGGTGAACTGGTTGAATTAGTGCCTTTGTTGAATACTTTAGATGTATGCTTTAATATGTCACATTCTCAAGAAACATAAATAAGGACAAATCAATTTTTCTCATTAAAAAAATACAAACTTGGTAACTCTGTAGAGGTGTCGTGGTCTAGCAGATACGTCACCTGACTGTGGATCACATGGTTCGTGGTTCGCCGCAACACTAATGCCCTAAGACATTAATCTACATTTGCCACTCTCCACCCAGGTGAAGTAAATGGGTAGGAGGAAGTCCTTGAATGCTTTAGCGCCTTATTATAGCAGCTCAGCTACAGCCGGGGTAATAATATGATACCTTGTATTAAGCGCACTAGAGTATATTCAAATATTAGCTGCGCTATATAAATTGACCCGTTATTAAAAGGTTATGAATAATTTAGTTGTGAACTGTACATGAGTTATTAAACACTCTTCAGATTCTCGGCAGACAATGTGCCTTTGGTTTTAACGGTTTGCAGTGTTTGTAGTTTCTATTTATCAGCAGTTAGGGAGAAGGGTAGGAATAAACGAAATTTTCAAATTTAAAGATAAAGACCAGTTCTGGTCATGCGATTGCATTGTGAAAGAAACGTTGTGGAATGGATCAGAAAAGGTTGATCATCTAGCATATAAGTATTGGTGTGTACTGCAAGGTTCTGGAATCATCAAAATGATAAGAAATTTGGCCCAGTCTTGGTAAAGTTACAAGCACTGTACACGGAAAGATGTATATGGGACTACGCGACCACGTGCGCGATATCTATTTGGTCCCAATAGATATAATAAATTACCAAATATATCAATTAGTAGGCGGTTTCCCGGCAAAATTTGTATCATCACGTATTAGTCAAAACATATTCTTTCACATGATTGGTAATGAGAGCTTCCATTTCATTTTTGAGAGAGGGTCGTTTCCAAAACTGGTCTTTACCTTTAATAGACCATTTTCGTATTGTAACCAAATCTAATGCATAGTTATTACGTCTTTGTGAAGTTCCTTGATACGAATTATTTAATTGAACTGTTACGAATAATTGTATTTCAATGGTCAGAATGCAAACTGCATACATTATTTGTTGCCAGTTAGGACAAACATTATGGGTTGCCCTACCTATCAACACGTAATATATGCATTTTGCATTCTGACTATTGGAATACAATTATTCATTACAGGTGAATGAAATATTTGTATTAAGGCAGTTTACAAAGACATGTGCATTAAATTTTGTTACATTACAAAAATGGTCTATTATTGGAGTTTTTTTTTAGTTTTTTAAAAATAAAGTGTTTAAATAAAGTACATGGGATAGATACATTCCAAATTCATTGCAGTTCAGTTTAATATTACATACAGTTTCAGACAAGATTGAACTAATAATGCCAATTGAAAAGGGAAAACACGATTGACTTAGACTCTCTTTGAAAATATTCGCAGATTTGAACTTTGGAGTTATATCTAGCTTCTCGTCAGAGGGTGAATTTTGTGAAATAATCTTTATCTTTTTGTACAATAAACTTGAACTTTTAAGTCTATATTTCTATCTCTTTCAGGCATTTGGTGATGTTTCACATGTATATTTATGACATGTAGGGGGTACATTTTTGTTCAAGTTATAGAATCTATATACGAGATATCTAATGACGAGGTGAGGTAATTTTCATTATACATTATGTAATATTTCGGAAGAATAATGGGTTGTGTATGAAATCGTGTACGGAGCAATAAGTTACATGCAGTAGAACATAGGGCATTTAGAGATATTTTTTTCGTATTGCTAGGTATTTATCTTACAATTTTGTAAATCTTCTTTTTATGTCAAGTTTCATATTACATGTATATTATTTTCTGTTTGATTAATAATATCGATTATTTAGGAGCGCTAAAAATATAAAGTACCGTAGCGCTTAAAAAAACTAAAAGAATATGAAGAGAAATATAAAACTCATGAAGAGGTAAATAATGTTATATAACTGAGGGAAGAAGCATGTTTTGAGGGATCTTTTGAAAGTGGCAAGACAGGTAAATTTCTTGTTTATTACCAATGAGTTTATGTTTAACATTTTTAGAATTAGACTGAATATTTCTTATAGGCGCCAACCAAATTTTAGCATCATCAATGTATGTAAATATATATTGGTTTTACTTTGTATATATAATTTGTTTTAAGTGATATTGTTTGTGGATTATATTATATCAGCATTTACAAAAAGAAATAGAAGATTCTTTTATTATAAGCATGCAAATGTCTTGCGTGCTAAATGTAATATTTTGTTTTGCAGATATCCATAATTTTGCCAACATAATAATTAATAATGCCTTGTAAGTTGCAATTTTAGACCACTGTTTAGTATACATTCACCAGCATTATAACAATGAGATGAAGTTTTAGCGTCTTGCGTCTTCTTTATTATCACATTATGTATGCCTTAAGCATTTGATTTAAATTGGATTTGGCACCTTACAAATCTTTTGTTGTTGTTTATTATAATATATATACATTTTTTAAATTATTGTTATTACTACTATTGTCATTATTACTACTATTGTCATTATTATTAATATTATTGTTATTATTATTACTATTATCATAATCATCATTATTATAGGAATATTACTATTTTGGGGTTTCATTCTTTTGTTTAAACATGGAGGGGCATAACTTTAGGATAGGGTTTATGGGGTGATAAATACCCCCCTAAAACCCCCTTAATGCTAACAAAATAGATAATAACAATAATAATTATAAATAAGTAAATGATCACAAAACAAAATCGAAGTGATAGCGGAATAATAATGATGTTGGTGAAGCATTATTGTCAAGACGAGTTCTTTTGATTGGTATAGGTGTACTCACTTGGAATGGAAAAATTGAATACATGTTAGATAATAAACAGATCTAATGTAAAAATACTATGAGACAGTTTGTTTCATTCGTGTTAATTTGTAGTTATGTACTCAAAGGGATTTCAAAATGTTATAGCAAATTGCTCTGAAAGGAAACATAAGATAAGAGAAGGAGATTCGAGTGAAATTATGTGAGATAATAAACAGATCTAATGTAAAAATACTATGAGACAGTTTGTTTTATTCGTGTTAATTTGTAGTAATGTACTCAAAGGGATTTCAAAATTATATAGCAAATTGCTCTAAAAGGAAACAGAAGATAAGAGTAGCAGATTCGAGAAATTTTTAACGAAATCGGATAATTATTAAGAAAGTTCTGATCTTTTAAAAGTTCTAATCTCATCACTATACATACAGTATACTTGTGAATTTGTAATTGGCTGAATCGGTGATGTAGTGCTGGACAACTTGTCTATTTTTTTTTTAAAAGGTAATTTTTTTTTCAAATACATATTACGAGTATTTTGTTTCCTTTTTTGGAGGATATGTAATTATGCTATTCATGATATATGTTGAGTGATGCCCCAAGGGAGAAGGTGGAAAGGAGAAAGCCACAAATTAATGATGTTTTATTAAACGATACGTCATAATCCACATACAAAATCGCCAATTTGAGATTCGCATATAATTAGCGATCTCATCATTCAGACTTTCGTAACTTTCTTTTTATTATTTTGTCCGATTTATTTCATACTTTCGCCGTTCTGTCTCTCTTATACTTTTTCTCAGGCGCTGATCCACCGGGGGTTCTGACGGGCCCGGCCCCCTACCCCCAAAATAAGATGGTAACGTAAATTTTACCTTTTTAAACAAAAAACAAAAGCCCCCCAAAAAAAAAAAAAAAAAAAAAAAAAAGATTCTTCTCTTTCCCCCCTCCCACCCCGCTTATTCACCGGCTAGATGATTCGCTGCTAAATATTTCCTCAAAAATTGGAC
Source organism: Mesocentrotus franciscanus (assembly GCA_037976565.1). Lineage (NCBI taxonomy): Eukaryota > Metazoa > Echinodermata > Echinoidea > Camarodonta > Strongylocentrotidae > Mesocentrotus > Mesocentrotus franciscanus. The sequence goes on from CP137682.1 coordinate 17,327,830, forward strand.
CCCCAAAAGTGATCTTACCCCCCGCTTAATTATTCACCGGCTGGCCGATTCGTCGCTAAATATTTTCTCAAGAATTGTCCCCCCTCTTGCCGCCGGCTGGATCCGCCACTGCTTTTTTTTAACAGATTGGATGATTGATCGCCATTTAACTCGCCCTTATTACTACTCTAATCCAACCAACCTTAGAAAGTAATTACCTCAACGTATATGTCAATGTCGGCCACAGTTTACTCTCTCCGAAATATCCCGTGTTTTAACTCGTCTTTTAAGAATATGACGTAAGGGAGATGATACATTTTGTATTTATAAAAAAAAAAAACATATTAAAACTTCAGACATATGACACGACAGCAACTATTTTCAAAAAGTCAAATCAAAAGTAGTTTCAATACCCTGTTGTATATCCCATAGAAGTCGTGTTCGGGTTACTACATAAGTCATTGTCATGTTCAAACATTTCAACAAGTGACGCCCAAGGCGTTATTGAAATTGCCTTCACTTAATTTTTTTCGAACACAGTTGCAATCTTGTTATATCATTATTTCACTTCACTGACCATTATATATCTGACTATCGCCCACGAGATATCATCTCCATTGCGTCATTACCTGCGTTAATAAATAGAGCCTATGCACCAGCAATTCAACGGAATGTATTTGCACTTTTTATATTTTTAATGATATCACTTCAACAAGGCACGTCATAGACCGTTCAAGTTGATGACGCAGTTCTACGTCAGCGAGATCACGCCTCGTGTACAGTGGGCCTCACGCTTAATGCACACGAGGTGTCATTTTTTCGACTGCATTATTACCTGCGTCAATCAAGCCCATTAGGAAATACGCATGCACCAGTGATTCAACGCAATGCACTACATGTGTACTCAATTTCCGTTTATTTTGTGTACGGTATGACTCTTACGAATGCGTCAAGGATCGTCCCAACCGCTGACGCAGTCCAATTTAGCAAATGACGCCTTGCATTAGACTTCTAATTGAATTTCCTGCTGCTTGCCACAATGCACTAATTTTCGTATTTTGCTGTGAACTTCCTGCCTAAACTCTGAACTGGTCAGCGCGTAAATAAAATAACTCACGAAATGGTTCAACTGTGGTAAAAGTGAGGCAAGAAAACAAGTTCATTCTGATGCTCGATGTCATTGTCGATGTCTTTGCCGACATGGTAGAAGACGACCGCGGGGATCCATAAGACGACGAGGAAGACGGTAACGGTGAACATCATGACGGTGGTTTGATGCTCTTGATCCAGACGCTGACTGACGGCATCCTGGTTCGCAGATGTGTTCGATATATCTGCGGTGCGAGGTCGACTATTTCGATGGATATTGACGGTACTGGTGCTGATGACCGCGGACACGGAAATGGACCGACTTTCTTTACAGGGGATGTTTATCGCCGACATCGGCGAAACGGCGCTCGACTCTGAGAAGCGATTTCTCCTGCCTTTGCTTGTTGAAGCTCTCGATGTTTCCGGTCGCGTATTTTGCGTGTTCTTGAGCCTTCGTTGACCAGGCTCACTCCTATGAATTGAAAAAAGACGAGGCTTCAGCCACATCTCTCTGTTTTGTATTTCCGTGCGCGTGGATTCTATCTGAGGGTTAAGACTACACTTGGCATCGGATTGGATGAAGCTCATCGTCGTCGTCGGAGGTACTGGCTCGATCTCGACATTAGGACACCTCGAAGACGTAGACGTTACCCACTCTCTTGTCTGTCCTCTCTTTACGAAAAGGTGACGTCTCTTTCGACCCTCCCTGATCGTACTTAGTCGACTACCGGCGCGTGCTTGACCTCGAGCAGCATGCTTGTGGAACGTGATGTACACGAGCCCGTAGAAGATCAGGCACGCGATTACCGAGGCTGCCAACACGGCCGTTTTCATCCACGCATGCGTCATTGATGACGGGTGCGGAGTGGCTCTGCAGATGGCATCGGGATCATTCTGTCGTTCGGTGATCGTCCCCCCGATCGACAGAAGTACTGAACTGGAGACCGTTGAGACGACCGCGATGACGCCTCGTTTCTTCGATGACCGTCCGTCGTACGATGTGCAGATGACGACGAACCGATCGTACGCAATAGCTACAGCCGTAGTCAGCAACGAATACGAAAGGCTGTCTTTCAAGAAGATCACGAAGAAGCACAACCAAGAATCAGAGTCGGTCACTACATACACGATGTCTATTGGCGCCATGATCGTTGCCGCTACGATGTCCATAACGGCTCGGTAGATGATCAGGAGAGCCGTGGTCGTCTTGGGTTTCCTTCCAGCATACACTCCAATAATGAGGGCGTTGCACGGAAGTCCGACAATGATTTGGACTACCGATAAGACAACGCTCGAGATACTGTTAGCAGTCAACATAGTGAAAATGAATAATTTTATTGTCACTCACTGATTATCGAAATTTTCAAGAAGAAAAAAAGTTTGATAATTAACCCGAATTATTTTCAGATCATTCTCGCAGTAGAACTGAATACGCGTAAAGTTTTTTTCGCTATCACTTGGTCGTCGCTACATCTCGCAAAATATGACTTGGCTTGCGAGATTTTAGCTGTAGTGCGTTGCCCACATGAAAGAAATAATCAATAATGGGAGTATATATATATGTTTTGATCAAAGAAACATTATTTTCTTTTAATCCACTGGCATATCGGGATGTTTTGCATACCGTTTTAATACCAAGAGATTTAGTAACTCTACGATTCTTACCGTTGACCGACTCTTCACCCTCGTGTTGTTTTTGGCCAACAATATCCTGCAATGATTTGTTAAGCTATAATATACGATGGTCTCTGCCACTGCAATCCGCTATTTATTGATATGAACTGAGATTTCACATGACAAACAAATGAACAGCTTGCAGTGACACACTGGTTATCCGTTATCGTCCGCTTTCTCTTCCCATATCATGAAATTGCGCGGACGTTTTTTTTCTTTAGAGACATTGCGCAATTTACTTAATGAGGCGATGGGGATTCAAACCCCGGAGATTAATAAGATTCTCTATTTGCGATGGGAAAAAATTCTAAGATATTCATGTCGAAGATGTTACCTAATCAAGAAAAGGAGACATTTGTTTGTGTATTTAAAAAATGCTACGTGAAGAAAAGTGTTAGGGGAAGGCAAATTTGTTTAATGATTACTGAAGAAAACAGACCACTCTCACTGTTACATAGATGTACTTGTCACAGTGGCGGATCCAGGGTGGATGGGGCCCGGGCCCCCTCCCCTAGAAAAACAAAACATGTAAAAACACCCTTCTTGGGGAAAAAGAAGATGGGCCCCTCCTGGCGCTCAAGGGGTGGTGGTGATTTTTTTTTCTCCAATTTTCGAAGGCAAAAAAAAAAAATTTGTGCTCACTACCACCCCACACTGAGCGAAAAATCGACCGGTACGGTTTTCAAATTTTCGCACGAAGTGGGCCCCTTTTTCGGCCCCCTCCCTTGCCGCCGGCTGGATCCGCCCCTGACTTGTCATGATAGTATTTAAAGCCCTAAAGTATAGACTATTTTCTGAAATTTTAATATTGTTTTCCATTTTGCGGGCCGTCAGAGAAACTGGGCCCATTGCAGACCGGCTGCGAATCGTGGTGACGTCAACCAGCCGCACGACTTTGTTAAAACCGAGTCGGCTTTATTTTCGACTGTTAGGAAATTGTTCAATCTATTCCTGCCTATTTTCTATTTAAATAAAGTCTCATCAGTAATTAACGCAACGTCTGCGGTTGCCTGACGTAAGATTGCGTCATCGACTGATGAAGTCTTTGCTTTCAAAATGAAGAGTGCACTCAGTGCGTGTTATCATTGGCATATGGGCTAGATTCCTTCACAACTTGATTAGCGCAGGAAATAGCGCAACTGTTATGACGCTTTGTGTGCAAAGGTAATTAAATCTAAATGGGGAAAAACGCAAATAATAACAAGTTCTGAACGCAGTCATTGTATTATACCTTCCTTTTTTATATTTACTCCCTCCAGTAATTCATGCCATTAAGATATAAATGGATATCAGATTAGCTATCACCGTTGACGCAGAATGTTGCGAAGGGTTTTCTTGTAATCACTTCTAGTAAAAGAGTACGCAACATTATTGATGACGCAGTACCTACATAGTGTGTTCTACATTCTCATGTATTTGGTTCATGGCCCCCATTCTTAGTTCTCTAACAAATTGCAAAACAGTGTTTTACTTCCCAACAAGGAATGATATCGTCTCTTAATTTATCCCATGTTGTAGGACACGTTGTTGTTGTTGGTTATATTTATGGCGTTCAGTCAGCTTTGACTATTTACGCCTGATCTAGTTTTCTAAGTCGTGTCGAGGTAGTCGAGTCGTAATGACAAAAAGGGGTATTCACACAGTATATCTAGCTTAATTATTCTCAATAATTATTAGACGTGGTGCAGAAACCATGTCCATGAGCAAAAAAAAATGCAATTAATTTTCGATGTGGAGTTTTGCTTGGCTGCCCGAGACTTCATTGTGACGTCTGCCACTTTAGCTATTACAAACTCTCTTCATAAAAAAATGGGCTTGGACATTTTTTTATGATAAGTAATGAAGCTTTTAACTTTAATGAATAACATGTACATGTACAATACTTTCCACTTAGCTAGGGAGAGTGTTTACAACTCAATTATAAATTCATAATTTAGCTGATTGTCGTCCATGCTGACAGTAGAGTGTCTTCGTCTGAATTATTCGGGTGTTATCAGATTTTATCCAATCCCTTTCATGTGTCACATTGCATCATCTGTCTCACGATTAAAGTCGCTCCATCAAGATTCAACGATTTTTATTCAATTATTATATATCGACTGTCATTTTCACTCCATGCGCCACTGAATGTTTTTGGAGAGTTTAGTTTACCTGCATTTTATTAAACTATTCGGTCGCAACTAGATGTTATTCGAATATCATCTTCTGGAACGTCAGTCTGGATGTTTGTTTTCTCTGCAACGACATAATGTAACAACACTGATAGTTCTTTACAAGGTAAGTTTTAGAGCCGGTTAGATACAAATTCTCTTTTGTTTTTTTTAATAATTTTAATAATTGTATTGCTTTCTTTTCCTAGAGGGGGGAAGAGTTAGAAAAAGAAGAACAACATGAAGAAGGAGAATAACAAGAAGAAGAACAACAAGAACAAGAAGAACAAGAATGAGAAAAGAAGGAGACGAAATAAAAAAAGGAAGAAAGAACACGATTTGTCGATGTATCGAAGTTAGTTGCAATATTTGTTTTTGTTAAACCAAGGCCATGAAGGTGAAGATTATTACATTTTATTATATTTATTTATTTATTCATTCATAATCTTTTGTAAGGGTAGCTCATTCAACAATAAGTATATAAACTGTAAAAACAAGAACAATAAATAATTACATACATTCTTAAAACATACAAAATTCATCTTAGAAAATTATTTTCTTCTGCTCACAAAAATCTTGGCTGCTTATTTTCTTGTTGTTTTTCCTGTGTCTTTTTGCTCTTCGGCGACAGCTTCGACTTATCGTTGATTTGAAAACTCGATGCATAAATCATAGCTTCGAGCCCAATAAAGCGGGCCTTCGTTACGTGGAGCGATGTTAGTTATAAGAAGGGGTGTAACCGAACTGAGACCGGGGCACTTGCTTTCCCACAAATGCTTGTGCTCCGCAGCTAGGTGCTCCACAGCTATACGCTCCACCCCTAAAATTTGGCAGGGGAAAATGAGACAACTGAATTGCTATAATGGCCTGTGGGTTAATTTGTAATGTGTTTAGGTTGCAGGATCGAGATCGTGGAGATATGGATGCATGGACGACAACCCCTGGCAATCACACCGAAGCTGATCCCGATATAGGACAATTCATTGCCAAGATAATCGGGTTCGTCATGATAACAGTTGTGGCCATCATCGGCATCATCGGTAACATCCTCAACCTCGTCGTCATCCCTCGAATACCGGAAGAAACCATGGGCGAAGCAACCCGAATCCTCTACATCGCTCTCTCTCTTTCTGACCTCATGACCGCTAGTATGTTGCTTAGCGGTACAATCTTTGACCGGTATAATGGATGGGTCTCTAGCGATGCCGGGGCTGTTTTCTGCAAAGTGACAGGATTTCTAGGAACCTGTGCTCCACCTACCAGTGCATTCAGTATTTTCTTGTTGAATGTTGATCGTTACATTCAGGTCACCCGACCTTTCTTATATGACAATCTCGCCACCCGAAAGAAAGCGGTCGCGTCTGTCTTTTTAGCAACATTTATCGTTGTCGGCTCTGTGCTACTGTATGTTGCTATTTCAGAAAAATCATTCGACGTAATCAGGTTTCAAGAAGTAATAGGAGTATGCCAGGTAGACTTTTCTGATCCTTCTTTTCTGCCTTACACAGCTGCATGTTTTGCCTTTTATGGATGGAGGCAATTCTACTTTTGGTCATGTATGCTGACATTGTACGCATAGCAAGGCGCCATTTTCTGCAGATTTCAGCACAGCAGATTGTCGTGGCTCGATTTTCAACACGCAGCGATGAAGTTCAATCTGTCTGTTCTATTGTCGACCTTGGGCCTACCCAGGACATTAACGAAGTTAAAATGGGAGCAATCCAAGAAGTTCCGATAGACCAAATACTCCCGCCACCTGACGTTCGGAATCCGGTTCGAGCACGCCGTAATAACGGTATACAGAAAGTACCCGCTAAGCAGAATGGTTCTATACTGCAAAACCTACGCCCACTCCGTACACCACTGATCATCACCGGTTGCTTTCTGCTCGCATGGCTACCGTTTACTATTGCACTGACTTATGCGTCAGCATCGGGGGAGCGGCTCAACGGAATTGTTTTCAGAGCTGTAGAGTGCATGGCAGCGAGTAATTGCACCGTCAATATGTTTGTTTACTTAATAACTCGAGGTGATTTCAAGAAAACATTCCGCAAAATACTGTGTCGACGACGATAACCAATTAATTTCAAATTCCCTCAAGATAATGTTGTGTTCACAAATTTCATTTTTATGCCCGCGTTGCTTGCACACGAAGCATCATTTTGATTGCATTATAACCAGCGCCATATGACCAAGCCCTCTAGAGGCAATTGGCCCACATGCCATTAACGCAATATTACAACGCAATATTGGCATTGCTCTTTTTCCATGCACTTTTTCTTCGATATCACTCTCACATAAGGGTGTTCCATTCCACAAATGGTAAATTAATAAATAAATAAATGAATAATTGAATAAATCACGTACGGCGTCAAAGACCGCACACGTCACTGATGTAACCGTATATCACAAAAATGACACATGTGCAACGAGTAGTAGGAATTTCAAGTAATAAACGAACCTATGTCATTTCCCCGCTGCCACCACACTAGTGGAAAAGAGATTGAGTGGTACTTGATATCACAGTACACATGGCTGGAGGCTGTCCGTAGGACTGTGTTGGCGTCTGTCATGACGTTGTATCTAATGAGCTATGTGAGTGTTGCCTCGTATAAACAATGAATGCACCACTATCAATATGTCATTCCTCTGCAAATTCTTGTTATAAGTATGAAAATATGATACGTCGGCTCCTTGCATTTAAATTGGCTACGATTCACTCTCATATGGTACGTCAAAGACCGCGCCAGTTGCTAACGCAAGTCCTACGTCAGCAACAACGACGCCTCGTATGTAACAGGTGTAACAATTACACCTTTTATCTCGTAACGCCGCGTAAGCACCCAAAACTACCAATGACAGACAAAATCTCAGCTATATAGGTCCTAGTGTCATTCAAAGTCAAGTATGCTTTCTTTCATGTCTATATATCAGTTTTTTCGTGGCGGTTTGGCTGTTTCAGAAATAGATTCCGGAATCGTCCTAAATCGGCAATTCGTCGCTGACAATTCTTGAGCAGTTTAGGGTGTATCGCGACCGACAAAATAAAGCATCTTTTTTAAATGGTGACATCTTTGCTTGTTGGAAAAATGAGAAATGATTTACATTGTATTTTAAGCATTGTTAGGATTTGGTCGACACCCGCCCCCATCCCCACTCAAAATGTTCCAGAGACACCGCAGTTTAGTGTTGAGTAGTAAAAGTCAATTGCTACAAATTGCATGAATTAATGATGTTTGGCGTTTCATCACTCATGGCCGTATCAGCATCGGGAACAATAGACTACAGCAGTACGTGGTAAACCAAATATGTTGATGGGTGAACCGCGTTAATTAAGAGACCTCTAATTCAAAATTTAAAGGAAACTGCTTGCTGAATCTTTTCATGAATAGACCTACGGCCTTTTGAAATGTGATAGGTTTGTGGAAAGTAACACGTTACATGATACCTGGTATAACCTGATAGAAGCGGTGTTAACAAAGTAGGCTATTTCAGTTAAGCTTGAATGAGGTAATATAAACTCTTATAATGCCCGATGCACATGATACTTTATTTTACTGGCGCGTTCTTTGACGCGCCATGTGAGAGTTAGATTGAACTACTAACGTATTTAAAACGTGCTATCATCTGCTCTTTTCGAGTCCTTAAAGGCATGCAATTAGCCCATGCGACTGAATAAGTCAACGCAATGTTTGTACCGTTCTTCTTAAATTACCGTTGTACTATGACTATGGTTAAAGGTTAGTCAATTTCGAAGGCAACATTTAACTTTACGTAGTTGACTTTTTTTCTCCATCTCCTAAAACATCCCACATGCCGAGAACATTAATTGCTTACACAATTTTATCCATTAACTGAAACCCCAAGTCTTAAATTGCTTGTTATCACGCAATATTATAAGTGGTATGACACAGCACGACAGGTGTCGAAATACTGGAAAATTCGAAATGCTCGGAAAGGGGCAGAGGGTAAGGTACGTGCAGCCCCCTATATCCCTCCTCCTCCACCGCCTCATTCGCCTTCACATGTATCATACGATAATATCAGACATACCATTATCACACGACATATCATTCAATTATAAAATATATTATACCCTTTCCTACCATTATGACCATGATAAAATGGATATCTGCATGGCTTAGTCGTTCTCAATAATTATTATGCGTTGTGCAGAAACCATCAAAAGTTGACAGATTGCGCCAGAAAATGCTATTGATTTTCGATGTGGAGTTTTGATTGGCTGCCCGAGACTAAACTTCATTGTAACGTCTTCCACTCTAGATATTACAATCTCTTCATTAAACATGGGTTTGGACATTTATTTAACCTTAATCGATCCGCGACATGTACAATACTTTCCACTTAGCTAGAGGAGAGTGTTTACAACATCAATCATTAGTTAGCTGATTGTCGCAGTGAGAGTAGAGTGTCTTCGTCTGAATTATTCGGGTGTTATCAGATTTCATCTATCTCACGATTAAAATCACTCCATCAAGATTCAACGATTTTTATTTCAATATCGACTTTCATTTTTACTCCATGCGCCATTAAATGCTATTGGAGCGTATGTTATAACATCAACTGAATATAGCTGATCACAGCAGTCTACCTGCATTTGATTAAGCTGTACGGTCGCAACTAGATTTTATTCGAAAATCATCTTCTAGAACGTCAGTCCGGATGTTCGTTTTCTTTGCAACGACATATGTAACAACATTGATAGTTCTTTACAAGGTAAGCTTTAGAGCCGGTTAGATACAAATTCTCTTTGTTTTTTAATTTTAATTTATAATTGCTTGGTTTTCCTAGGTGGGGAAAGGGTTACAAAAAAAGAAGAAAATGAAGAAGGAGAATAACAAGAAGAAAAAGAAGAAGAATAAGAATAAGAATGAGAAAAGAAGAAAGAGACGAAATACAAAAATAGGAAGAAAGAACAAGATTTGTCGATGTGTCGAAGCTAGTTGATTTTGAAATATATTTCGCGCTTGGAAAAGGGTATGACACAGAACACGTAATATAAATATATTTATTTTTACCAAGGCCATGAAGGTGGAGATTATCAAATTTTATTATATGAACTGCAAATACAATCAAAACGATAAATAATTATTTAAATTGTTAAAACAATCTTGGAAAATAATCCTTTTCTGCCCACAACAATCTTGGCTGCTTATTTCCTTGTTGTTTGTCGAGTGTCTTTTCACGTTCGACGACAGCTTTGACTTATCGTTGATTTGAAAACTCGATGCATAAATCCTAGGTTCGAACCCGATCGGGCCTCCATTACGTGGAGCGACGTTAGTTATAAGTATGGGCGTAAAGCCGAAGCGAGACTGGGGCACTTGCTTTCCGACAAAATGCTGGTGCTCCACAACTAGACGCTCGATCCACTCCTAAGATTTGGCAGGGCAAATGAGACAACTTAATTGTTGTTTAATGGCCTGTGGGTTGATTTATATTGTGTTTAGGTTGCCGGATCGAGATCGTTGAGATATGGATGCATGGATGACAACCCCTGGCAATCACACCGAAGCTGATCCCGATATAGGACAATTCATTGCCGATATAGTCGGGTCCGTCATGATAACAGTTGTGGCCGTCATCGGCATCTTGGGTAACATCCTCAACCTCATCGTCATCCCTCAAATACCGGAAGAAACCATGGGCGAGGCGACCCGAGTCCTCTACAGCGCCCTCTCTCTTGCTGACCTCATGACCGCTATTATGTTCCTTAGCGGTATATTCTTTCTCCGGTATAATGAATGGGTCTCTAGCGATTCCGGGGATGTTTTCTGCAAAGTGACAGGATTTCTAGGAACCTGTGCTCCACCTGTCAGTGCATTCAGTATTTTCTTGTTGAATGCTGATCGTTACCTTCAGGTCACCCGACCTTTCGTATATGACAATCTCGCCACCCGAAAGAAAGCGGTCGCGTCTGTCTTTTTAGCAACATTTATCGTTGTCGGCTCTGTGCTACTGTATGTTGCTATTTCAGAAAAATCATTCGACGTAATCAGGTTTCAAGAAGTAATAGGATTATGCCAGGTAGACTTTTCTGATCCTTCTTTTCTGCCTTACACAGCTGCATGTTTTGCCTTTTTATGGATGGAGGCAATTCTACTTTTGGTCATGTATGCTGACATTGTACGCATAGCAAGGCGCCATTTTCTGCAGATTTCAGCACAGCAGATTGTCGTGGCTCGATTTTCAACACGCAGCAATGAAGTTCAATCTGTCTGTTCTACTGTCGACCTTGGGCCTACCCAGGACATTAACGAAGTTAAAATGGGAGCAATCCAAGAAGTTCCGATAGACCAATACTCCCGCCACCTGACGTTCGGAATCCGGTTCGAGCACGCCGTAATAACGGTATACAGAAAGTACCCGCTAAGCGGAATGGTTCTATACTGCAAAACCTACGCTCACTCCGTACACCACTGATCATCACCGGTTGCTTTCTGCTCGCATGGCTACCGTTTACTATTGCACTGACTTATGCGTCAGCATCGGGGGAGCGGCTCAACGGAATTGTTTTCAGAGCTGTAGAGTGCGTGGCAGCGAGTAATTGCACCGTCAATATTTTTGTTTACTTAATAACTCGAGGTGATTTCAAGAAAACATTCCGCAAAATACTGTGTCGACGACGATAACCAATTAATTTCAAATTCCCTCAAGATAATGTTGTGTTCACAAATTTCATTTTTATGCCCGCGTTGCTTGCACACGAAGCATCATTTTGATTGCATTATAACCAGCGCCATATGACCAAGCCCTCTATAGAGGCAATTGACCCACATGCCATTAACGCAATATTACAACGCAACATTGGCATTGCTCTTTTTCCATGCACTTTTTCTTCGATATCACTCTCACATAAGGGTGTTCCATCCCACAAATGGTAAATTAACAAATAAATAAATGAATAATTGAACAAATCACGTACGGCGTCAAAGACCGCACACGCGTCACTGATGTAACCGTATATCACCAAAATGACACATGTGCAACGAGTAGTAGGAATTTCAAGTAATATAAACGAACTGATGTCATTTCCCCGCTGCCACCACACTAGTGGAAAAGAGATTGAGTGGTACTTGATATCACAGTACACATGGCTGGAGGCTGTCCGTAGGACTGTGTTGGCGTCTGTCATGACGTTGTATCTAATGAGCTATGTGAGTGTTGCCTCCTTATAAACAATGAATGCACCACTATCAATATGTCATTCCTCTGCAAATTCTTGTTATAAGTATGAAAATATAATACGTCGGCTCCTTGCATTTAAATTGGCTACGATTCACTCTCATATGGTACGTCAAAGACCGCGCCAGTTGCTAACGCAAGTCCTACGTCAGCAACAACGACGCCTCGTATGTAACAGGTGTAACAATTACACCTTTTATCTCGTAACGCCGCGTAAGCACCCAAAAACTACCAATGACAGACAAAATCTCAGCTATATATAGGTCCTAGTGTCATTCGAATTCAAGTATGCTTTCTGTCATGACTATATACCGGGGTTTTTCGAGGCGGTTTGGTTGTTTCAGAAATATATAGCCACTCTCTATTCCGGCATTGTCCTAATTCGGCAATTCGTCGCTGGCAATTTCATGAGCAGTTTAGGGTGTATCGCGACCGACAAAATAAAGCATCTTTTTTAAATGGTGACATCTTTGCTTGTTGGAAAAATGAGAAATGATTTACATTGTATTTTAAGCATTGTTAGGATTTGGTCGACACTGCCCCCATCCCAACTCAAAATGTTCCAGAGACACCGCAGTTTAGTGTTGAGTAGTAAAAGTCAATTGCTACAAATTGCATGAATTAATGATGTTTGGCGTTTCATCACTCATGGCCGCATCAGCGTCGGGAACAATAGACTACAGCAGTACGTGGTAAAGCAAATACATGTATGTTGATGGGTGAACCGCGTTAATTAAGAGACCTCTAATTCAAAATTTAAAGGAAACTGCTTGCTGAATCTTTTCATGAATAGACCTACGGCCTTTTGAAATGTGATAGGTTTGTGGAAAGTAACACGTTACATGATACCTGGTATAACCTGATAGAAGCGGTGTTAACAAAGTAGGCTATTTCAGTTAAGCTTGAATGAGGTAATATAAACTCTTATAATGCCCGATGCACATGATACTTTATTTTACTGGCGCGTTCTTTGACGCGCCATGTGAGAGTTAGATTGAACTACTAACGTATTTAAAACGTGCTATCATCTGCTCTTTTCGAGTCCTTAAAGGCATGCAATTAGCCCATGCGACTGAATAAGTCAACGCAATGTTTGTACCGTTCTTCTTAAATTACCGTTGTACTATGACTATGGTTAAAGGTTAGTCAATTTCGAAGGCAACCTTTAACTTTACGTAGTTGACTTTTTTTCTCCATCTCCTAAAACAACCCACATGCCGAGAACATTAATTGCTTACACAATTTTATCCATTAACTAAAACCCCAAGTCTTAAATTGCTTGTTATCACGCAATATTATAAGTGGTATAGACACAGCACGACAGGTGTCGAAATACTGGAAAATTCGAAATGCTCGGAAAGGGGCAGAGGGTAGGATACGTGCAGCCCCCTATATCCCTCCTCCTCCACCGCCTCATTCGCCTTCTCATGTAGCATACGATAATATCAGACATCATACCATTATCACACGACATATCATTCAATTATAAAATATATTATACCCTTCCTACCATTATGACCATGATAAAATGGATATCTGCATGTTGTGCAGAAACCATCAAAAGTTGACAGATTGCGCCAGAAAATGCTATTGATTTTCGATGTGGAGTTTTGATTGGCTGCCCGAGACTAAACTTCATTGTGACGTCTTCCACTTTAGATATTACAATCTCTTTATCAAAAATGGGCTTGGACATTTAACCTTGGTCAATCCGCGACATGACAATACTTTCCACTTAGCTAGGGGAGAGCGTTTACACCATCAGTCATTAGCTGATTAAATGCTGTTGGAGAGTATGTTATAATATCAACTAAATATAGCTGATCCCAGCAGTCTACCTGCATTTGATGAAGCTGTTCGGTCGCAACTAGATTTTTTTCGAATATCATCTTCTAGAACGTCAGTCCGGATGTTCGTTTTCTCTGCAACGACATATGTAACAACATTGATAGTTCTTTACAAGGTAAGCTTTAGAGCCGGTTATAGATACAAATTCTCTTTGTTTTTTAATTTTAACTTTATTGCTTTCTTTTCATAGGTGGGGATAGGGTTAGAAAAAGAGGAAGAAACTGAAGAAGGAGAATAACAAGAAGAAAAAGAACAACAAGAATGAGAAAAGAAGAAAGAGACGAAATAAAAAAAAAATAGGAAGAAAGAACAAGATTCGTCGATGTGTCGAAGTTGGTTGGTTTTGAAATATATTTTGCGCGAGAAAAAGGGTATGACACAAAACACGTAATATATGTGTTTTTTTTTACCAAGGCCATGAAGGTGGAGATTATCAAATTTTATTACATAAACTGTAAAAACAATCAAAACGATAAATAATTACTTAAATTGTTAAAACATACAAAATTCAGCTTGGAAAATAATCCTTTTCTGCCCACAACAATCTTGGCTGCTTATTTCCTTGTTGTTTTGTCGAGTGTCTTTTCACTCTTCGACGACAGCTTTGACTTATCGTTCATTTGAAAACTCGATGCATAATTCCTATAGGGTCGAGCCCGATCGGGCCTCCATTACGTGGAGCGACGTTAGTTATAAGTAGGGGCGTAGCCGAAGCGAGACTGGGGCACTTGCTTTCCCACAAAATGCTGGTGCTCCACAGCTAGACGCTCCACTCCTTAAGATTTGGCAGGGCAAAATGAGACAACTTAATTGTTATTTAATGGCCTGTGGGTTGATTTGTATTGTGTTTAGGTTGCCGGATCGAGATCGTTGAGATATGGATGCATGGATGACAACCCCTGGCAATCGCACCGAAGCTGATCCCGATATAGGACAATTCATTGCCGAGATAGTCGGGTCCGTCATGATAACAGTTGTGGCCGTCATCGGCATCTTGGGTAACATCCTCAACCTCATCGTCATCCCTCAAATACCGGAAGAAACCATGGGCGAGGCGACCCGAGTCCTCTACAGCGCCCTCTCTCTGCTGACCTCATGACCGCTATTATGTTCCTTAGCGGTATATTCTTTCCGGTATAATGAATGGGTCTCTAGCGATTCCGGGGATGTTTTCTGCAAAGTGACAGGATTTCTAGGAACCTGTGCTCCACCTGTCAGTGCATTCAGTATTTTCTTGTTGAATGCTGATCGTTACCTTCAGGTCACCCGACCTTTCGTATATGACAATCTCGCTACCCGAAAGAAAGCGGTCGCGTCTGTCTTTTTAGCAACATTTATCGTTGTCGGCTCTGTGCTACTGTGTGTTGCTATTTCAGAAAAATCATTCGACATAATCAGGTTTCAAGAAGTAATAGGAGTATGCCAGATAGACTTTTCTGATACTTCTTTTCTGCCTTACACAGTTGCATGCTTTGCTTTTTTATGGATGGTGGCAATTCTACTTTTGATCATGTATGCTGACATTGTACGCATAGCAAGGCGCCATTTTCTGCAGATTTCAGCACAGCAGATTGTCGTCGCTCGATTTTCAACACACAACGATGAAGTTCAATCTGTCTGTTCTACTGTCGACCTTGGGCCTATCCAGGACATAACCGAAGATGAAATGAGAGCAGTCCAAGAAGTTCCGATAGATCAACTAGCACCGCCACCTGACGTTCGGAATCCGGTTCGAGCACGCCGTAACAGCGGTATACAAAAAGTACGCGCTAAGCGGAATGGTTCTATACTGCCAAACCTACGCAAACTCCGTACACCACTGATCATAACCGGTTGCTTTCTGCTCGCATGGCTTCCGTTTACTATTGCACTGACGTATGCGTCTGCATCGGGGGAGCGGATCAACGGCATTGTTTTCAAAGCTGTAGCTTCCATGGCAGCGAGTAATTGCACCGTCAATATTTTTGTTTACTTAATAACTCGAAGTGATTTCATGAAAACATTCCGCAAAATACTGTGCCGACGACGATAACCAATTAATTTCACATTCCCTCAAGATAATTTTGTGTTCACAAATTTCATTTTTATGTTCGCGTTGCTTGCACATGAAGCGTCATTTTAATTGCATTATTACTAGCGCCATAGACATGTGCCGTAAACAAGCCTCTTCAGGCCATTGATCCACATGCCACTAACGCAATATTACAATGCAATATTTGCACTGCTCTTTTTCCATTCACTTTTTCGATATCACTCTCACATAAGGGTGTCCTATCCCACTAATGGTAAATATATAAATAAATTAATAAATCACGTACGGCGTCAAAGACCGCACTCGTCACTGATGCAATCGTATATCACCAAAATGACAGATGTTGTGCAACGAGTATTAGGAATTTCAAGTAATCAACGAACTGATGTCATTTCACCCCTACCACAACACTAATGGGGGAGAGGTTGAGTGGTACATGATATCACAGTACACATGGGTGCATGGAGGCTGCCCGTAGGACTGCGTTACCGTCTGACGTGGTATCTAATGAGCTATGTGAGTGTTGCCTCGTATAAACAATGAATGCATCACGATCAATATGTCCTTCCTCTGCAAATTCTTGTTATAAGTATGAAAATATAATACGTCGGCTCAATTAATTCAATTCAGGTTATACCATCATAATGCCTGTCGTATACGATGCGTTATTTCGATTGCGTCACTACCTGCGCTAATCGAGCCAATGAATATTCAAGCGACAGCCCTAACACCAGTAACCACATTGAATGCAAAGAGAACAGTTCGATCAGCGTATTAGGGCTGAACTGTTCTCTTTGCATTTAAATTGGCTACGATTCACTCTTATACGGTACGTAAAAGACCGCGCCAGTTGCTACCGCATGTCCTACGTCAGCAACAACGACGCCTCGTACGTAACAGGTGTAACAATACACCTTTTATCTCGTTACGCCGCTAAACCACCCAAAACTACCAATGACAGACAAAATCTCAGCTATATAGTGTCATTCGAATTCAAGTATGCTTTCTGTCATGTCTATATACCGGGGTTTTTCGTGGCGGTTTGGTTGTTTCAGAAATATATAGCCACTCTCTATTCCGGCATTGTCCTAATTCGACAATTCGTCGCTGGCAATTTCATGAGCAGTTTAGGGTGTATCAGGTTCCGACAAAATAAAGCATCCTTTTAAAATGGTGACATCTTTGCTTGTTGGAAAAATGAGAAATGATTTACATTGTATTTTAAGCATTGTTAGGATTTGGTCGACACCTGCCCCCATCCCCACTCAAAATGTTCCAGAGACACCGCAATTTAGTGTTGAGTAGTAAAAGTCAATTGCTACAAATTGCATGAATTAATGATAATTGGCGTTTCATCACTCATGGCCGTATCAGCATCGGGAACAGTAGACTACAACAGTGGTATAACAGCAAATAGGCCTACGTTGATGGGTGAAACGCGTTAATTAAGAGACCTCTAATTCATAATTTAAAGGAGACTGCTTGCTGAATCTTTTTATGAATAGACCTACCCTACGTCCTTTTAAAATGTTAGAGGTTTGTGAAAAGTAAAATGTAACATGATACCTGAGTAACCTGATAGATGCTGTGTTAACAAAGTAGGCTAGTTCAGGTAAGCTTGATGAGGTAATAGGGACTTTTAGATTTGCAAGGCGAGAACGTGGACTGCTACGTGGACATCCTTTTAAGGCAATGTGACGTCCTTTTAAGGCACTGCCGGGCACTGCCAGTGCCTTAAAAGGACGCCACATTGCCTTAAAAGGATGTCCACGTAGCAGTCTACGTTCTCGTCGTGCAAATCTAAAGGTCCCTAATATGAACTCTTAAGATCTTCGTTGCACACGAGACGTCAAAACTAGATAGGACTACTAACGTTTTTTAAACGTGCTATCATCTGCTCTTTTCGAGCCCTTGAAGGCATGCAATTAGCCCATGCGATCATAAGTCAACGCAATGTTTGTACCGTTCTTCTTAAATTACCGTTGTACTACGACTATGGCAACCTCACGTGACCACACCAGTCGCTGACGCAATCATACATCAATTACCCGCACATAACCGCAACAGTCCCTGACGCAACTCTACGTCAAATTGAGCTTCATGTGCATCGGGCATTAGTTCATTAAAATCATTGAACAATTTATCCCACATGGCGTTTGTTGCCCACATTGATATGTTATATCTGAATGTTTGGGTAAATTCATCAGGGTTTAAAGCCCAAGTCCACTCCAAAAATAACTTGCCTTTAATAGAACCAGAAAAATCAGACAAACCAATCAAAAAAAGTTTGAGCAAAATAGGATAACTAATAAGAAAGTTATGAATTTATGAAAAAGTATGTAAAACTTAAAAAACAATGGAAATCACTACACAAATTGCCAATTTGGTTACCAGTTTGTGACGTCATGTCCTCACTACTTGTAAATTGCTTTATGTAGTTTAATCCCATTAATTTCCCTTTTTATCCCCAAAACTTGATTTCCCCATGCCTTTGCCCAGGTTATATGACTTGTTTCATATTGCATGCATGACATTTCACAAAATTTGTTATGAACTTTGAAGAATTGATACTATTTTCTGAATATTATATATTCATAATTATTGACTTTTATATAAATTGTCTATCAAAATTCTTATTTGTCATGATTTAACTGGAAAAAAACTCTATATTAGTGCATCCACACAAAAACATATTAATATCAATCTAACTTGGATGCTGGTGTAAAGATATAAGATTCTTAGGGGGAAAATAGGAAATTTATATTATCAATATAAAGAAATAATTAGCGGATAGTGAGGACCATACGGCACAGACTCATGAGTGAGTTGCCAATTTGTCATTTTCATGTCATTAAAAATTCATAACTTTCTTATTAGTTATCCGATTTTGCTAAAACTTTTTTGATTGGTTTGTCTGATTTTTCTGGTTCTATTGAAAGTAAGTTATTTTTTGGAGTGGACTTGGGCTTTAACCCTTTCTTTCGTACTTTAAACGGGATTCTGCAAAACCGTTCACATAAAAAATCACTCTCTTGTTTACATGGATATTTATAAACAATTCATTAATAACTGCTGCTGAGGTGACCGGTTCATGTTGACGAATTAAAAAAGAATCACTATGAAGCACTATATCGGCAATGACTTCCTTGGCGTTTTGAAAGCTGCGGATGTTTCTTTTCTTGGAGATGATTTTCGTACTCGGGTCTGTTTCTATTTAAAGGGTCGGTTCATTTATTTAAAATATATCAATAAAATAAGCCCTAAAATTAGTAAGCATAGTATTTACAAATTGATGGATACATGTAGAAAAACTAGAAAACAAATGATGTAAAGCAAATCATTCCCTATGCTCATGTCACTTCGAAAATTCACATAAATAATATTTATTTTATTTGTGTGTGTGTTTGACCCGGCCCCCTCCCACTCCGAGGTCGGTGGGACCGCATTCCCAAATCTTCGGTAAATGGGTACTTTTCGCGCGACATAGTCCGGCCCGAGAATTGTAAAAAAGGGGTGTTTTTTCTTACTCTCTTTTTGGATTCCTGAGAAATTTTAATAGGGGGTCATAAAATATTAAAAAGGGGTGTTTCTTCCCTCTCTCTCTCTTTGGACTCCTGAGAAATTTAAAAAGGAGGTTATAAAATATCTTGAATATCATAGATAGGGGGTACATTGAGCAGTGTTACGGATTTAGGGGGGTCTCCAAGGCAGGAAAAGCCCGCGAAAAGCCCGCGAAAAGCCCGCGAAAAGCCCGCGAAAGGTGGGTTCAGAAATGTTGGCAGTCCTGAGATAGGGGGTGCTTTCAAAGGGAGGGAACAAACAAACACGTACCCTAAATAACACTGAGTTGGGGGGGGGGGCGGGGTGTTTGTATCTTAATTGAGAAAAATAAGTGTTTAATTGAAAGAATTTTATGTAAGTTATTGCTGAATGTTAAAGTGAAGAAATAGAAAGAATGAGGCTCTGGAATGTGTCATAGATGGTACAGAGTTAATTAATTCAGCTGTGCCAGGGATTATTGTGCTGGCCCAGAATTGTGTTGATAAATAGTAAGATATATATGACTATGCACCCTTTTCAGGTTCAGTCTATACAAAACGTGTAGAGCTAGGATTGGTGTGGGCACAGTCTCAGACTTTGCCACACCTCAATTTTGAAGCCAAGAGGTGTACAGTATTTGGTTCTGCTCTGCAGACATTGCTGATTTTTTTAATGATCTTCTGTTTGAACAGAAAATGCTGACTTTACTTTGAAGTCAAGAGGTAGACGGTTTGGGTTCTGCCCAGTAGAAATGGCTGATATTCTTAGTTTTTAAATACAAGTTGCAACCATCGGTAAGCGATTTGAACGTAATATTTTACATTGTATCACTTGATTATTTGTTCTTGTTTGCTGACATTTAAAATGTGAATGAAATGAAGCTGTGAGATTTCTTTTAAACTATGTGAAAAAATGAAGTTTGATTCAGTGATTTCCTTTAAAAAAAAATATAGACAGGAAAAGAGAAATATCTTGGTAGTTATGGATTGTGTAAGTTACTTTAATTCCAGTCGTTCTGATTTAGTAAAAATGAATGAGTATATTTTAGTCAATTTAAAGTTTTAAGTATGAACGCAGGCTAGAAAATGTATGCATGAACTCTTAAAATAAGATTATATTTTCCCATAGGTTTTTATTCTCTTCTCTCATAAAGAAAATTTTACATAATTTATAACAATGTATACAAGATTACAAATAATCTTCAAATAGGTCTAAATAAATTGGCAAGTGAACTTTTACATTTCCATACAAGGTAACAATTAGATGTTCATATAAAATATATTTGTAAATGAAGTTACACATTTACAGATGAAAAATATTCACATAAACAAAATTATATTTTCACATTTGAAACAAATCGCAAATAAAATTTTTACAATTGCCTCGACCAGCCTGCATATAAATTTCCAATCATTTATTTTCTTTTCCACAATATATTTTTTTTCCCTCAAAATTTCCTTCAGAGATGGCACATGATGTTGTGATCGACCACGTCCGATCTCGAGAACCAAGAGCCAGGGATTTTAGGGGGTTGTAAAACGGAGCTCAACCTTTCTCAAGAATGGACTTGAGTTGAGAATCTGATCTCGATGTTATTTCAAGTGTAAACCTAGAGGTTAACTTTGGTGACATTATTTTTACATTTTGTGTTGATTCTTGTTCATATTTCTTTTGGTGAAATATAAGAACTGTCTTTGCTTGAATCAGGGTCTGGTGTAAATGTTTAAATCCGAAATAAAGTAAGGGTAGTTCTGTATGACAATGACAATGACATTTATTCTCATGTCACCCATAATCAGGGTATTGGAGAATTAAATGATATATGTACAAATTGTGCCCAAGTAAATAAATTACATAGTATCTGAAGTACATCATTTGTGAACGTGTACAAACGAAAAAGGAAATTGAAACAAACAAACAAATATGCAAATATTCAATAGTCCAATGGTTGGGTAATTGAACAACAAAAAAGGATTGAATGAATGAATTTATAAATAATTTACAATGACAAAAATATTTTAAAATACATATATAAAAACAAAATAAAAAAATCATAAAATTAATCAACTGTATTAAAGATACTATGTCCCTATTGCAGCCAAAATCAAATTCTGTAGAACTTTGCAGGAATTATGAATATGTCATGTATGTCCTATCTGTGAAATTTAAACGTTAGCAGTGTACTAATATTCAAATTAAGCAAGGAAACCTGTTTACTTGCTAGACTTCACTGTCAGACACTATTGAGTGACTGACTGGCTTTTTCATCTTTGGTAATAACATACATAAAATGAGCTGTAAAGGGTACATGAGCATTTGTCTACATCAATAACCCACTTCTTGTAATGGCCAAAATTAAACTGATTGAATCTTTGCGCAGCATAAAACGTACGACCATTCGGTACAATGGTCTGAAAAATCAGACTATTACTTACTGGCTCTATAGCTCCTAAGTCGATTCGACAACTAATAGTCATTATTTTCCCACTTAAAGACATTTTCAAGCCCCCTTTTTTAAAGGGAAGTTCTAAATTAGTATTGTCTTTCAAATGCCGTTGGAATTTAACCTTTTCATTTTTTGGCCTGCAAATGGGACATCGTATCTTTAAAGGGCAAGTCCCCTCCAAAAATAACTTACTTTCGATAAAAGCCGAAAAATCAGACAAACCGATCAAATTTCAAATTTCCCCATGCCTTTGCCCATGTTATATGATTTGTATCATATTGCATGCATGACATCTCCCAAAAACTTTTATGAATTTTGAAGAATTAATACTATTTTCTGAATATTGTATTTCATAATTATTGATTGTTATATAAATAGTTTATCAAAATTCAATTGTTCATGATTTACTTGGACAAAAATTACTCTTTATTTGTGCATGCACACAAAAACATATTACGACCAATCTAACTTGGATACTGATGTAAAGAAATAAGATTCTTAGGGTGAAAATAGGAAATTTATATTATCAATATAAAGAAAACAATTAGTGGATAGTGAGGACCATACGTCACAGACTCATGAGTGAGTTGCCAATTTGTGTAGTGATTTTCAAAGTTTCTCATGTCATTATAAATTCATAACTTTCTTATTAGTTATCCGATTTTGCTCAAACTTTTTTTGATTGGTTTGTCTGATTTTTCTGGTTCTATTGAGAGTAATTTATTTTTGGAGTGGACTTGGGCTTTAATAAAATCCTGTGATATTCAAAACAGGGTCTATAATGGCGTCAGCATAATTTGCTTTTATGTTAAATGGCATTTGTTAGTACAATTACTTAGAGTAGTATGTTACACTGATTATCATGATGAGCTGCATAGATGTGATGAGCGAGTCTAAGAGATAAAAGATTGACTGTTTTATTTAATGTTGATATATCCGCGGGCGAAAACTACATGCACTCAAAAAGATTTAATCGGGAGTACATTGATGTAGACAGCAAGGGAAATAGATTGGGGAGAGAGAGGGGGTGAGGGAGAGAGGAGAACATAGAATAGGAGAGGGATCGAGGGATGGAGAAAGAGGGAGAGAGAGAGAGAGCCTGAGAGAGAGAGAGAGAGTACAGATGAGTGAGAGTTAAAGATACTATGTCTCTTTTGCAGCCAACATCAAATTCCGTAGAACTTTGCAGGAATTATGAATATGTCATTAATTTTATGTCCTATCTGTGAAATTTAAACGTTAGCAGTGTCCTAATATTCAAATTATGCAAGGAAACAACTTTAAGCACTCGATAAGAGTCACTATAAATGAAGTCCATTCTACAAAATATTTTAATTTATTAATTTGTTTTATTACATTTTTTCCCCGGCAGCCCTGTACTTGCATTGTCATTGGTTGACATTCGTAAGTTTCAGGTGAGCACCAGACAATGCTGAGGAGTCATCAATATTATGGAACTCCCTCGATCTACAGCTGACTCTTTGTAAATAAAACAATTATGTGCCCTGTACACGCGAATCAGCGCCATCGGAACCTCCCGCTCCGCGCAGATTGTATATGAATCGGCTAATCCCAACGTACATGACGCGACGTAGTTCATTCATTCATTAGTTACGCTGTAAATTTTGAGGCCACAACTTTTTTTTAATGGTGACATCTTTATTTGTTGGAAAATGAAAAATTACGAGACGTCGTTTTACTGACGTAGGATTGCGTCAACAACTGGCGCGTTCTTTGACGCACCATGTGAGAGTTATATAGGACTACTAATGTATTTCAAACGTGCTATCATCTGCTCTTTTCGAGTCATTGAGCCCATGCGATAATAGGTCAACGCAATGTTTGTACCGTTCTTCTTAAATTACCGTTTTGCTTTGACTATGGTTACAGGTTAGTCAATTTCGATGGACATAATAGAGGCAACCTTTTATTTTACGAAGTTAATTTTTTTTTCATTTCCTAAAACACTCCACATGCCGAGAACATTAATTGCTTACACAATTCTATTCATTAACTGAAACCGCAAATCTTATATTGCTTGTTATCACGCAATATTATAAGCGGTATGACACAGCACGACAGGTGTCAAAATACTGGAAATTTCGAAATGCTCGGAAAGGGGGGGGGCAGGGGTGCAGCCCCCTATATCCCTCCTCCACCGCCCCATTTGCCTCCACATGTATCGTACCATTATATCTTACATCATGACATAATGACACGACATATTTCATACCATGGTAACATATATTATACCCTTTCCATACTATTATGATCATGACAAAATGGGTATTCGCACAGTATATCTAGCTTAATTGTTCTCAATAATTTTATTAGGCGTGGTGCAGAAACCATCAATTTTTTGACAGATTGCGCCAGAAAAATGCCATTAATTTTCGATGTGGAGTTTAGATTGGCTGCCCGAGACTATACTTCAGTGTGACGTCTTCCACTCTAGATATTACAATCTCTTCATC
Organism: Mesocentrotus franciscanus; assembly: GCA_037976565.1. Lineage (NCBI taxonomy): Eukaryota > Metazoa > Echinodermata > Echinoidea > Camarodonta > Strongylocentrotidae > Mesocentrotus > Mesocentrotus franciscanus. The sequence goes on from CP137682.1 coordinate 17,352,268, forward strand.
AATAATGGGCTTGGACATTTGTTTATGATAAGTAAGCTTTTAACCTTAATCAATCCGTGACATGTACAATACTTTCACTTTAGCTAAAGGAGAGTGTTTACAACATCAATCATTAGTTAGCTGATTGTCGCAGTGACAGTAGAGTGTCTTCGTCTGAATTATTCGGGTGTTATCAGATTTCATCTCACGATTAAAATCACTCCATCAAGATTCAACGATTTTTATTTCAATATCAATCATTTTTACTCCATGCGCCATTAAATGCTGTTGGAGAGTGTGTTATAACATCAACTAAATATAGCTTTTCACAGCAGTCTACCTGCACTTGATTAAGCTATTCGGTCGCAACTAGACTTTATACGAATATCATCTTCTAGAACGTCAGTCCGGATGTTCGTTTTCTCTGCAACGACATATGTAACAACATTGATAGTTCTTTACAAGGTAAGCTTTGGAGCCGGTTAGATACAAATTCTTTTTGTTTTTAATTGTCACTTTATTGCTTTCTTTTCCTAGGTGGGGAATGGGTTAGAAAAAGAAGAATAAATGAAGAAGGACTGAAGGAGAAATAGGTAGAAAGAACAAGATTCGTCGATATGTCGAAGTTAGTTGGTTTGAAATATATTTCGCGTGCGGAAAAGCGTATAACATGGAACACGTAATATATATATATTTTTTTTTCACCAAGGCCATGAAGGTTGAGATTATCAAATTTTATCATATAAACTCTAAAAACAATAAAAACAATGAATAATGTCTTAATTATATTATTAAAAACATACAAAATTCATCTTGGAAAATAATCCTTTTCTGCCCACAACAATCTTGGCTACTTATTTCCTTGTTGTTTGTCGTGTGTCTTTTTGCTCTTCGACGACAGCTTTGACTTATCGTTGATTTGAAAACTCGATGCATAAATCCTAGGTTCGAGCCCGAGCGGGCCTCCATTACGTGGAGCGACGTTAGATATAAGTCGGGGCGTAGCCGAAGCGAGACTGGGGCACTTGATTGCTTTCCCACAAAATGATGGTGCTCCACAGCTAGGTGCTCTGCAGCTAGGCGCCCCACCGTAAGAATTGGCAGGGGAAATGGGAAAACGTAATTGTTATTTAATGGCCTGTGGGTTGATTTGTATTGTGTTTAGGTTGCCGGCCGGATCGAGATCGTTGAGATATGGATGCATGGACGACAACCCCTGGCAATCACACCGAAGCTGATCCCGACATAGGACAATTAATTGCCGAGATAGTCAATTTCGTCATAATAACAGTTGTGGCCATCATGGGCATCATCGGTAATATCCTCAACCTCATCGTCATCCCTCGAATACCGGAAGAAACCATGGGCGAGGCGACCCGAGTCCTCTACATCGCCCTCTCTCTTGCTGACCTAATGACCGCTATTATGTGCATGCTTAGCGTTGTAATCTTTTTCTGGTATAATGAGTGGGTCTCTAGCGATTCCGGGGCTATTTTCTGCAAAGTGACAGGATTTCTAGGAACCTGTGCTCCACCTGTCAGTGCATTCAGTATGTTCTTGTTGAATGCTGATCGTTACCTTCAGATCACCAGACCTTTCTCATATGAAAATCTCGCCACCAGAAAGAAAGCGGTCGCGTCTGTCTTTTTAGCAACATTTATCGTTGTCGGCTCTGTGCTACTGTGTGTTGCTATTTCAGAAAAATCATTCGACGTAATCAGGTTTCAAGAAGTAATAGGATTATGCCAGGTAGACTTTTCTGATCCTTCTTTTCTGCCTTACACAGCTGCATGTTTTGCTTTTATATGGATGGTGGCAATTCTACTTTTGGCCATGTATGCTGACATTGTACGCATAGCAAGGCGCCATTTTCTGCAGATTTCAGCACAGCAGAATGTCGTGGCTCGATTTTCAACACGCAACGATCAAGTTCAATCTGTCTGTTCTACTGTCGACCTTGGGCTTATCCAGGACATAACCGAAGATAAAATGAGAGCAGTCCAAGAAGTTCCGAAAGACCAAGTACCACCGCCACCTAACGTTCGGAATCCGGTTCGAGCACGCCGAAATAGCGGTATACAAAAAGTACGCGCTAAGCGGAATGGTTCTATACTGCCAAACGTACGCACACTCCGTACTCCACTGATCATAACCGGTTGCTTTCTGCTCGCATGGCTACCGTTTACTATTGCAATGACGTATGCGTCAGCATCGGGGGAGCGGCTCAATGTCGTTGTTTTAAGAGTTGTAGCTTCCATTGCAGGGAGTAATTGCACTGTCAATATGTTTGTTTACTTAATAACTCGAAGCGACTTCAAGAAAACATTCCGCAAAATACTGTGTCGACGACGATAACCAATTAGTTTTAAATTCCCTCAAGATAATTTTGTGTTCACGAATTTCATTTTTATGCCCGCTTTGCTTGCACAAGAAGCGTCACTTCGATTGCATTATAACCAGCGCCATATGACCTGTGCTAAACAAGCCTCTTCAGGCAATTGGTCCACATGCCATTAACGCAATATTACAACGCATATTGGCATTGCTCTTTTTCCATGCACTTTTTCTTCGATATCACTCTCACATAGGGTGTTCCAACCCACAAATGGTAAATTAATAAATAAATAAATGAATAATTGAATAAATCACGTACGGCGTCAAAGACCGCACACGTCACTGATGTAATCGTATATCACCAAAATGACACATGTTGTGCAACGAGTAGTAGGAATTTCAAGTAATAAACGAACTGATGTCATTTCCCCGCTGCCACCACACTAGTGGAAGAGAGATTGAGTGGTACTTGATATCACAGTACACATGGCTGGAGGCTGTCCATAGGACTGTGTTGGCGTCTGAGCTATGTGAGTGTTGCCTCGTATAAACAATGAATGCATCACGAACAATATGTCCTTCCTCTGCCAATTCTTGTTATAAGTATGAAAATATAATACGTCGGCTCAATTAATTCAATTCAAGTTATACCACCACAATATGCCTGTCGTATACGGGGCGTTATTTCGATTGCGTCGCTACCTGCGCTAATCGAGCCAATGAACATTTACGCGAACAGCCCTAACGGCTAACACCAGTAACCACATTGAATGCAAAGAGAACACAGTTCGATCAGCGTTATTAGGGCTGAACTGTTCTCTTTGCATTTAAATTGGCGAAAATTCACTCTTATATAGTACGTCAAAGACCGCGCCAGTTGTTAACGCAAGTCCTACGTCAGCAACAACGACGCCTCGTACGTAACAGGTGTAACAATACACCTTTTATCTCGTTACGCCGCGTAACCAGCCAAAAACTACCAATGACAGACAAAATCTCAGCTATATATAGGTCCTAGTGTCATTCGAATTCATGTATGCTTTCTGTCATGTCTATATATTGGGTTTTTTTCTTGGCGGTTTGGCTGTTTCAGAAATATATAGCCACTCTCTATTCCGGAATCGTCCTAATTCGGCAATTCGTCGCTGACAATTCTTGAGCAGTTTAGGGTATCGCGACCGACAAAATAAAGCATCTTTTTTAAATGGTGACATCTTTTCTTGTTGGAAAAATGAGAAATGATTTACATTGTATTTTAAGCATTGTTAGGATTTGGTCGACACCTGCCCCCATCCCCACTCAAAATGTTCCAGTGACTCCGCAGTTTAGTGTTGATAGTAAAAGTCAATTGCTACAAATTGCATGAATAATGATTGACGTTTCATCACTCATGGCCGTATCAGCATCGGGAACAGTAGACTACAACAGTGGTAAAGCAAATACGTTGATGGGTGAACCGCGTTAATTAAGAGACCTCTCATTCAAAATTTACAGGAAACTGCTTGCTGAATCTTTTCATGAATAGACCTAGCCTACGTCCTTTTAAAAATGTCAGAGGTTTGTGAAAAGTAAAATGTAACATGATACCTGAGTAACCTGATAGATGCTGTGTTAACAAAGTAGGCTATAGTTCAGTTAAGCTTGATGAGGTAATGAACTCTTAAGATCTTCGTTGCACACGAGACGTCAAAGTTAGATAAGACTACTAACGTTTTTCAAACGTGCTATCATCTGCTCTTTTCGAGCCCTTGAAGGCATGAAATTAGCCCATGCAGGCGCCGGAAGCAGTATGTGATTGGGGGGCAGAAAAAAATCTGCATCACCAACACTCTTACATGTTATATGCAGGCCCAGCGAAACGTTTTTCAAAGTGGAGTATTAACGATCAGGGAGAGCATAAATTGGCGTGGGGTCCAGGGGCTGAGCCCCCGGAAGCTCAGGGTTTTTAGGCATTAAATTTCGTCAGATAAGCATCCAGGGGCCCTATTTAGTGCCCTTGGTGGGGTCCAGTGGGGCAGAGCCCCCGGAAGCTCAGAGGTTTTAGGTATTTAATAACGATCAGATGAGCATCCAGGGACTGCCTTAAGGACCTGGGTGGGGTCCAGGGGGCAAAGCCCCCGAAGCTCAGGGTTTTAGGTATTTAATTACGGTCAGATGAGCATCCAGGGACTGCCTTAGGGCCCTTGGTGGGGTCCAGGGGGTCAGCTCAGAGGTTTTAGGTATTTAATTACGATCAGATGAGCATCCAGGGACTGCCTTAGGGCCCTTGGTTGGGTCCAGGGGGCAGAGCCCCCTGAAAGCTCAGGGGTTTTAGGTATTTAAAGAGAAAGACCAGTTCTGGTCATGCGATTGCATTGTGAAAGAAACGTTGTGGAATCGATCAGAAAAGGTTGATCATCTAGCATATAAGTATTGGTGTGTACTGTAAGGTTCTGGAATCATCAAAATGATAAGAAATTTGGCCCTGTCTTGGTAAAGTTACAAGCACTGTGCACAGAAAGATGTATATGGGACTACGCGACCACGTGCGCGATATCTATATGGTCCCAATAATAATTTACCAAATATATCAATAGTAGGCGGTTTTCCGGCAAAATTTGTATCATCACGTATTTGTCAAAACATATTCTTTCATATGATTGGTAATGAGAGTTTCTATTTCATTTTTTGAGAGAGGGGCGTTTCCAAAACTGGACTTTACCTTTAATTACGGTCAGATGAGCATCCATGGGCCCGCCTTGGGCCCTTGGTGGGGTCTAGGGGGGAAAAGCCCCCGCCGGAAGCTCAGGGGTTTTATGTATTTAATTACGGTCAGATGAGCATCCAGGGGCCCGCCTTAGGGCCCTTGGTTTGGTCCAGGGGGCGGAGGCCCCGTAAGCTCAGGGTTCTAGGCATTTGATTACAGTTAGATGAGCATATATTGATATTACCTCATTAACATTTGCAGGTCACTCATTATTTTTCTCTCTCTTTCTTTCTTTTTCTTGTTAACATACTTTTTCAAAAAAGTGAGGGGGGCTCGAGCCCCCGAGCCCCTCCGTTCTGTTGGCCCTGACAGGAAGGCTTCTAAATAAGCATATTTTTCGCCCGACTGTAAATTTGGGAATTTGTAATTTTTCAACAAACGCATATAAATGTATGCCTATGATTCACACAAAAATTGAGAAAAAATACCGGAAAATCATTTCATTTCAGCAACATTTGTAAATCACTGGTATCGAATTAGAGATAACCCACCCCATCAGTACGCCAGTATTCAGGGGCTTATGTCTTCTCACCCCTTTAATAAAAAACACACACGCTTTCCCATCCTCTCACAATATTTCCACGATATGCGCGTATCGCTATTATAAAAGCCTCTAATTGATAAATATAGGGGCATGCAGAATGCTTAGGAAATTAAATTCCTGTTAACTTTCCTTTTCTTTGAATGGAATTAAATTTATATGTGGTTCAATTCAGGTTCTAGTATTTTTTTTGTTCTTTTTGGTTAAAAAATAAAAAATAAAATGCAAAATTTACTGCATTTTTCTTTTCGGGGGCGAAAATGCGTTTTGCCCCCACCTTTTTGGTTGGGGCGAGCGCCCTGACCCCCCACTTCCGGTGCCTATGAGCCCATGCAATTATAAGTCAACGGAATGTTTATACCGTTCTTCTTAAATTACCGTTGTACTATGACTATGGCACCCTCACGTGACCACACCAGTCGCTAACGCAATCATACATCAATTACCCGCACATAACCGCAACAGTCCCTGACGCAGCTCTACGTCAAATTGAGCTTCAAATTGGGCATTATTTCATTAAAATCATTGAACAATTTATCCCACTTGGCGTTTGTTGCCCACATTAATATGTTATATCTGAATGTTTGGGTGAAATTAATCAGGGTTTAACTCTTTTTCGTACTGTAAACGGGATTCTGCAAAACCGCTCCCATAGAAAATCACATCTCTTGTTTACATGGATATTTATAAACAATTCATTAATTACTGCTGCTGAGGTGACCGGTTCATGTTGACGAATTAAAAAAATCACTATGAAGCACTATATTGGCAATGACTTCCTTGGCGTTTTGAAAGCTGCGGATGTTTCTTTTCTTGGAGATGATTTTCGTACTCGGGTCTGTTTCTATTTAAAGGGTCGGTTCATTTATTTGAATCAAATTTGTCATCAAATCTGTTTAAAATACCTCCATAAAATAAGCCCTAAAGTTGGTATGCATAGTATTTACAAATTGATGGATACATGACATTGTAGAAAAACTAGAAAACAAATGATGTAAGGCAAATCATTCCCTATGCTCATGTCACTTCGAAAATTCACATAAATAATATCTATTTTATTTGTGTGTATGTTTGTCCCGCCCCCCCCCCCGCTACTCCGGGGTCGGTGGGACCGCATTCGTGTCCCCAAAGTCTCCGGTAAAGGGGCATTTTTCGCGCGACAGAGTCCGGCCCGAGAATTGTAAAAAAAGGGGTGTTTTTTCTTACTCTCTTTTTGGATTCCTGAGAAATTTTAAAAGGGGGTCATAAAATATTAAAAAGGCCGGGGGTGTTTTTTCTTTCTCTCTCTTTGGACTCCTGAGAAATTTTAAAAGGGGTTTTTAAAATATCTTGAATATCATAGATAGGTGGGTACATATTAAGCAGTGTTCCGGATTTAGGGGGGTCTCCAAGGCAGGAAAAGCCCGCGAAGGGGGTTCAGAAATGTTGGCAGTCCTGAGATAGGGGTTGCTTTCAAAGGGAGGGAACAAGCATACACGTACCCTAAATAACACTGTGTGGGGGAGGGGGCGGGGTGTTTGTATCTCAATTGAGAAAAATAAGTGTTTAATTGAAAGAATTTTATGTAAGTTATTGCTGAATGTAAAAGTGGAATGTGTCATAGATGGTACAGAGTTAATTAATTCAGCTGTGCCAGGGATTATTGTGCTGGCCCGGTATTGTACTAAATAGGAAGGTATGACTATGCACCTGTTCCAGGTTCTGTACATAACGTGAAGAGCTAGGCAGAAGCGGATCCAGAAGGGGGCCCTCCCTAGAAAAAACAGGTAAAAACACCCTTTTTGAAAAAATTGGGCCCTCCTGGCGCCCAAGGGGGGGGTGGCGGTGGAAAAAAATTTTTTCGGGTGCCAAAAAATTGTGCTCACTACCCTGGCGGGGTAGTGGTGGAAAATGACCTTCCCGGAGGGAAATTTTTTGCTCACTATCCCCACTGAGCGAAAAATCGACCGGCACGATATTCAAATTTTCGCACGAAGTGGGCCCCTTTTTAGGCCCCCTCCCTTGCCGCCGGCTGGATCCGCCCCTGGAGCTAGGAGTGGTGTGGGCACAGTCTAAAAATTTGCCACATCTCAACTTTGAAGCCAAGAGGCATACAGTATATGATTCTGCTCTGCAGACATTGCTAATTTTCATACGATTTTGTACCTGAGCATAAATTGCTGATTTTCTTGTAAAGTCAGGAGGCAAACGGTTTTTGTTGTGCTTAGCTGAAATGTTTGATATTTTTAGTTTGTTGATACTGCAACCATCGGTTAGCAATTTGAACGTAATATTTTACATTGTATTACTTGATTATTTGTTCTTATTTGCTGACATTAAAAATGTGAAGGAAATAAAGCTGTGAGATTTCTTTTTAACTATGTGAAAAATGAAGTGTGATTTAGTGGAAATGAGAAATATTTTGTAGTTCTGGATTGTGAAAGTTAGTTTAATTCCAGTCGTTCTGATTTAATAAAATGAATGAGTTTATTATGTCAATTTAATGTTTAAAGTATGAACGCAGACTAGAAAATGTATGCGTGAACTCTTAAAATTAGATGGCATATGATGTTGTGATCGACCACGTCCGATCTCGAGAACCAAGAGCCAGGGGTTTTAGAGGGCTATCAAACGGAGCTCAATGAACCTTTCACAAGAATCAAGTGGACTTGAATTGAGAATCTGGTTTCGATGTTATTGTAAGTGTAACCCTAGAGGTCAACTTTTGTGACATTATTTTTACATTTTCTGTTGATTCTTGTTTATATTTTGTTGTTGAAATATCAGAACTTACTGTCTTTGCTTAAAGCAGGGACTGGTGTAAATGTTTAAACCCGAAAATGATTGGGTAATTGAACAAAAAAAAAATGTATTGATTGAATGAATGAATTAATAAATAATTCATAATTCATAATTTTTAAAAATATATATAAAAGAAGATAAATTAATAAAAAACGAATAAACGAATGAATGAAAGAATAAATAAATAAGTAAATGAATACATTAATAAAAAAATATCACAAAATTAATAAACTGTATAAATAAAACAACTAATTCTGTAATATTCAAAGCAAGGTGAATAATGGCGTCAGCATGATTTGCTGTTATGTTAAATGGCATGTATGTAAGTGCAATTACAAAGATTAGTATGGGACACTGATTATCACGATGAGCTGTATAGATGTGATAAGCTGTCTTAAGAGATAAATGATTGACTGTTTTATTTAATGTTGATCTCTCCGCGGGCAAATACTACATGCACTCAAAACGATTAAATCGGGAGTAGATTAATGTAGCCATCAAGGACAATATAGAGTAGGAGAGAGAGAGAGAGAGAGAGAGGGGGGGGCGGGGTGAGGGAGAGAGCTAGGGAAGAAAACAAGAATAGGAGAGGGATCGAGAGGGAGGGAAGGAGAAAAATTGAGAAAGAGAGAGAGAGAGAGAGAGAGAGAGAGAGAGTATGTACAGATGAGTCATTATTAGGAGAGTAGAGAGAGGATGGGATGTGAGAATGGCTGTGTGTATATTTGGGGTTGTGTGTGTGTGTGTGTGTGTGTGTGTGTGTGTGTGTGAGAGAGAGAGAGAGAGAGGAGGGAGAGAGGAGAACGAGAGAGATAGGGAGGGAGGGAGGAGAGAAAGGGGAGAGAGAGAGAGAGAGGAGAGGGGAAGGGAATAGGCATAGACTGCTGGGGAAGGGGGGGGCTGAATTTTTCTATGGTTCTTAGAAAAATACCCGAAAATGAAATTGTACTACTTTGGCTACCTAACTCCTTCCGATCCCCCCCCAATACAAAAAGGGAGGGGGGAATAGGCCTAAACGTCAGTCGTTTCTATCATATGATCTTAAAAATCTATGAAATTGAAATTTCTTATATATACAAGGCACTCTATAAAAGCAACTCCTTGATAAAAGTCACAAATAAGTGTAGTCCATTCTACATAATATCTCATTTTATTAATTTTTATTATAGTCATTTTCTCGGCATCCCTGCACATGGGTTGTCTCACGAAATTTTCAAATGAGTAGGCGGTCACTGCTGATGAGTCATCAACGTTATAGAACTCCCTCTACAGCTGATTCTTTGTAAATGATGCAATTACGTGCGCTGTGTACACGCGAATCAGCGCCATCGGAACCTCCCGCTCCGCTCAAGGTACCTCAACGGGTACGCTCCGGCGAAGATTGTGTATGAATCGGCTACTCCCAACGTACATGACGTAATTCATTCATTCATTCATTAGTTTCGCTATAGATTTTGAGGCCTCCACTTGTTCGCTCAAAGCTCCAGTCTACTTTGATTTTTTTTCTCTCACTAACTTCTCTTTAAATATTTAAGCTCTGTGTCAGCTAGTCAGTTTCGATCACTTCTGCGAGAGAGAATAATCCATCACAAACGGTGGTTTCGTACAGAAAATCAGTAAAAATGTCGACTGACCACACAGATTCCGTTCCGAACGGTGACTGTCTCCCAAACGGTCTTCCGTCGCCTGCTAGGTCTGACGACACCGATATATTAGCCGCAAAAACCCACAGTTTATCCCTGCAAGACAGCAGTTTCCATTCTGCAGGGAGTGAAAATCTCACAATGAACGGAACAGTGCCGACCAAAGAAGAAGAAAACCGAACTCACTTTAAGAAAGCCCCAGATTCCCACGCTAGTTTGTACAGGCAAGATTCAGATAAGCAGCTGCCCGGTCTAGCGCTTGCCTACCGGTCGATCATCCGTGGCGTCGGGGAGGATCCGAGCCGACAGGGACTGAAAAAGACGCCCGATCGTGCTGCCAAAGCCATGATGTTCTTCACGAAGGGGTATGAGGAGAAGATTGAAGGTAAAATTTTTTTTTATTTTTTAAACATTTATTGTTATACTTTCTTTTTTGAGGGGGAAGAGTGGTCTTAGGAGATTATAAGGAGCAACTTTAAAAGTGGACCAGACGTTTACACATGATTCAGATTAGTTTTTTTTATATTTAAATATGTGATAAGTTTTTATTGCATAGCCAAAGATCCAATAACATTTAATTATTTTTACATTCAACATAAACATAATACAAATATACAGACATTTATATATATGTAACAACAAAAGATCAAATCAGAAATCAAATGGATCTATAGGCTACTAGTCTTATATCTGGTAGCCCTATATACTATTAGTATATAGAATAGAAAACATCAACGATCGTCAAAATGCCCCCCCCCCCAGAAAAAAAAGGATTTCAGTCAGCATTCTATCATCTGCTAAACTGCCATTTTTCATTGTGCCTATCTATTTTGTTGCGTCTTTCAGCAATAAAATTTTCTACCGTCTGAAAATATTTAACATAATGTAAGTAGGCCTACTACAAAATGAACATCGGGCATGTTTTCTGTAATCCTACACCCAGGCCTTAAATTTCAATATTTTTAGGGCAAGGCCACTTTTTGGGCACATTCCTATTCTACAACACAAATAGGAAGAATTGGAAAGGGCACAAAAAATCTCCAAGGCCAATGAGAGGGGCATTGAGGCCATTCAAAAGGGCATCCAAGGCCATGGCCTTGGATTAATTTAAGCCCAATAAAGATATATTGCTTTAATTCTTAGCAAAAGCAGGAAATTAATGGTGAAAACATTTCTTACTTCGACAAGCTCGGTCAGCCCAAATTCCAACAGGATACTTTTAGTGGACAAAATCGAGGGGAGAGAGAGTTCCGAAAAAGCTCTGCTTAGGCGTAACCAAAACTGTTCTATAACTTTACATGAAACAAAAAGGTGTTCGAGATTTCATCTTCATTACTACAAAAGTAGCAAGCTGCATTTTCAATTCTCTTAAAGGTATTACAAAGTTTTGGTATGGGGTCATGAATTTTAGTTCAAATGAACATATTGGAAGCATATATGCGATTTTACAATACCGGTATTCAATGATCGTTGTCACGGTTGAAATCGGGTCTAAAGTGATGAAATTGTAAATAATAAACTCTTTATGTTGTATAGCGCCCTCTCAAGACTGAAATTACTTTAGCTTTAAAACAATGTTTCTTGACTACAATCGACCGATTTGCTATTCCCGTTTGGAAATTATATTAGAACTGCATATTCTGAGATTTTCATGGTCGCAGCTACCACGGAATGGCCTTATAGGCGCTATTTGAAATATTTGAAATTTACCAGGAGCACCGGTAAATTTTGATTATTCAATTTGCTCGAAAGCAGAAGTGTTTTAGGGGCTAAATTTGTTAGTGCTTATAATACATTCATAGGGGCATCCAAATATATCAAAAATGTAAAGGATTACTATCCATCCAATTTCAAAATTTCCCAAAACTTTGCATTACCTTTAATATGAACCAACCAGACTTTAGTTGGTATTAGATTATGGATTATTTTCAACTGAAACATTCGTAATTTTGTATCTATCTTGAGCATAAATGGCAACTTAAAAAGCTCAACAATGCTGGAATCGTGAAGGCTGTACAGCTCTTTGAGGCGGGCGAAAGTAGACGAAATGGATGGATTGTTAATTTGCATACACATTACACACACATTAGTTAAATACCAATGCTTCACAAATGAAGCTAAATTTATCAAATTTAAAGCCCCACTGCACTACTTGTAGCTACTTGCTCCCTCTATATAGCAAACAATGCATAAGCGGTGCCCGTTGGTCCCCCATGATCCCCTTTTTCTTATGTCAATTGAGAGCTGAGTTGATGAGATAACCACCTGTCAGTGACCACGCTGGGAGGTCTACATGTAATCCCTCCTGACCAAACTAGTGCAGACAGGCTTTAAGCTTCTTAGAATCTTGGCTAACCTTACCCCTAAACCTTACTGCTCTGCTCTATCTGCTCTAGGTGTTGGTTGTTCATAGGTTAACCAATGCTTCACAAATGGAGCTAAATGTAAAGTCCTAGCTAACCCTAATCCTAACTTTAAATCTAACCTAATCCTAAACCTAGCCCCAAGTTAGTTCACATAAATGTACATGAACCCTATTAGTGGGGTATTCTAAAATTAAGCTGATAATAACAAAGAAAGCAAGGAAGATGATTATGAATTCAATGAAGATACAAATACAATGATCTTGAATCTAGTGCCATAGTGGCAAATGCATAACTGGTACAAATATTTATGATGATGGTGACGGTGATAATTACATGTACATGTAAGTATTATCAAGCACAATGATTGACATGATGATCAGTTGAGTTGATGATGATCATGATGCATGTTGATGAAGGTGATGATGATGAATCATGAAGTTGATGGTGAAGGTGATGATGATGTAGATGTTGACTGTTGATGTTGGTGATGATGATGATGGTGATGTTAATGATGTTGGTGTCGATGATGTTGATGAATGTCTTTTGAATGATAATGGTGACGTTATTTTTTTATTCAATATTTTGTCTGTACCGGTACATAAAAATGCTACTGGGTCCGTTGAACTCCATTCCACAAAAATAAAATAAAAAGTAATTTAATTTCACACTTCACGGGCTCAAATCAAGATGGAATTGCATTTATATTGATTTTTGTTATAAAATCTCAAGTGTCTAGATACCTTCAGATTCATATTTACTTTCCGGTTTGAGAACAAAATTATCAAATAGAAAAAAGAAATTGAAGCAGGCTTAGACATTTAGGAGGAGGGAAAGAGAAACTAGGATTTAATTTTATTTGGACATGTACATACATGTATATATTCAGATGTATCACATCATGTGACATGTATGTGTAATTGCGGTGGTTAAATTAAAAAAAAAAACATGGTGGCTCAGTGGTAGAGCAGTGCAGTGGAAAATACACGGGGGCTCGGGCAAACTAGCCCCCGAAATGCTAAAAAGAGCCCCCAAAAATTTGCATAGAGTTCAATGCAAAACAAATTAAAGAGTGCTATTTTTCATGCAAGCAAGCTTGAAAAGTAGCCCCTGAAATTTTTAAAGTATTTTTTTCCCTGGAGCAGTGGTCTCACAAACCGGATGTCCTGGTTAATGCACTAGTGCCCTATGGTAGGGCATTAATCCTATTCAATCTTTAATAATTGTACATGCACTGCAGAGGCTTAATAATGTTTGTCCTACCTAGCAACAATTAATGTATGAAATTCATATTCTGACTATTGAAATACAATTATTTATAACGGGTGAATGAAATTATTTGTATTTTGTAACATGGCATTTAACAAAGAGTTATCCTTTAAATTTGATTACATTACAAAAACGGTCTATTGCCTGTTATGTTGTATGTCACTGTCTTACAACACCACTGAACTCTCAATGGTTTCTCCAGAAAGGGAGGAAGGGAGGAACGATCAGAATCTAATGAGCCTTTTCCAAGACAGATGTCACGCTTGAGTAAACAAGTAGTTAAACAGCTTCCATGCTCTGACGCGGAGCAATTAATTGCTTGTAGGTTCAGATAATTTGAGCCAAGCTGTGGCAAGATTTAATTTGGACCTTAATGAGCCTTTCTCACCCAAATTAATGTTGGATGGAAGAAAATCAGTCATTGGGACCTTTGAGAATATTATTGCCTACAAAACTGCTTCAACGTTTATGGACTACATGTACAGTGTAGTTAGTAACTAATGATCACTTTGATCAGGGTTTCTTCTTTTGTACTTGAAAGCTCTTTGTTCACAGCCAAGTGATTATGACAGCACTATTAAGCAGTAAAGCACAAAGCATTTAAGTTGGGTAAAAATCTGCACCTGCATAAATCAGGTACATGTACTATCATGGATGACTGCTGCAGCCCAAACCATGATTTTTGTGTTTTTAACTTTTGATTAAACTTCTCTTTTTGTATCATTATAATTCACAAGAGTTATTTTGACTTTAAAGTGAGATTTTCTTGTAGTGATCTCAATGTATTCTATTGCTAAAGCACTAAATCATGCACTGCTCCTTCATATCTTCTTTCACTGAAAAAAGCTCCCATCAAAAAGATGAGGTCATTTACAGGATTTACAATTGTACGAGCAGTGAAAGCAAAAGTAGAAAGAAAGAAATATATTTTGGACCTGAGCAATGCAATTGTACACATACACTATTAAAGGTGCATGTACATGTACACAACTTGAATAAGCGCAGCATGTATAACTCGTCTCCCAATTTAAATTGAAAACATTTTAGAACCACTTAAAACCAGGAGGAAGCCATATTGGTTTGATTGACTTCCAGAAGGAAATGCATCAATCCAGGATATGTGAATTGCTTTGCCTATTGTTGCCACATGTAGACAGTTGTGTAGGAAATCGATGAAATAACATTGACCCGTCCAAAAAAGGGGAAAAAACAAAAACAATTTCATCGCTACCACTACCTTCATTCAGCGAAATTCAGCATACCGGTACATGGGTTTTTTGTCCTTTTCTTTACAATTGGATTTATCTGCAGGAGTTTAACCTATCTCCTTGATTTGCTGTAAAAGTTTAAATCAAAGGTATTTTTAATATAGTACATTTTATTACTTTCCTTTCTTCTAACTGCAAATGCATGTCAGCCTACATGTAGATATAGGGTAGATGTATACATGTACATGTAATTACTATTTGGGTCATAACACAAAGGTGAATAAATATTTATGAAACGATGAAGCCTGAAGGTAATTTTGCTTTTAACCTTTTATGAATTACTTTAGTTTATTCATTTCCTTTTATTTCTATTTTCTCTGGGAGGGGGCTACAGTGTCATTTGGCCATATTGTCCATTAAGAGCCAGAAGGCCATACACAACTGTAACTCTGTAAATACAGGTAGAATTAACACATTTTCATTCTAAATTTCACCTTAAGATTTTTCTTTTGAGGCCGCCATCCTAGTCAAGCATGGCTTATGATTGCGGTCTCCTGCACTTTTTCCACAGATAGTTCAGATTATACTTTAAATTTATATTTTATAGAAATACTAAGTTCGTTATTATATATGTACATGTAAATCACATCATGACATGAAGTTATTATTGTTTGTATATTTGTATAATACATGTACCTTACGTTATATGTATGTTCTTTGTTATTCAGTTATTGTATTAATTGGAAAAGTGCAGAAATGAAATAAAATAAAAATCAAATCATTATATTTGCCCTTCTACGTGTATCAGGTTGCACTTACCCTTCATTCGGCCCACCTGAATTCATTGTATAACTACATACCGGGTACACGTGAAGTAAATTAATTTTTCAGTAGTCTGAATGCCATATAAAAAAAAGTCGTGTAATGAAACATCGTACATGTATAACATGCCAAATGCATGTTTGAGCGTCGTTTTGAACGGTCAAATAAAGAATCAGCATCCTGCTCTAGTCTAAATGCTGTATTGTACAAAATAATATCATATATACCTGTAACTGGGCGGTGCTGAGCCCGCACTGATGATGGGCCAGCTGCCGTGTCACCTGACCTCTTTAAAATGTGTTTCTTTATAAATGCATGTACAATGTTTCTTATAAATACACTGTACATTTAATTGTTACTTTATACACTGTACAGTGTTGTTTTCTAGTCTGTACGCTCCTTTTGCTATACATATAATTATGACGTTTCTTTATACAGTGAAACCTGCGTTAGCGACCACCTGTAATTAAAGACCACCTGTCTATAAAGACCACATTTTTTGTTTCCCTTGACGATCTTTTCTCAAAGAAACCTGTACTAAAGGAACCTGTACGTTAAGACCACCTGCTTTATAGAGATCACTTTTCTTGTCACCCTTGAGTGGTCTTTATATCTACAGGTTTAGCTGTACATGTTTCATGTAAATCGGTCTGAGCAGGAATACAGGATATTAGTGCCAAATGTTGATTACACAGAAAGTGGAGTGACAATTGCCCAGTTTCATTTTTAGCTCGGCGCAATCAATCAAGCTGACCGTTTCATTACCGAATCGTACCCTACTTGTAATGTACAAGCCCTAGACCTGTAGCATGGACAATGACGTAAGAAGGAATGCTTGTACAGTGTCTGTTTGTGGCATTTTGAGAGGGAGAGAGAGAGAGAGAGAGAGAGAGATGAAGAGAGAGAGAGAGAGAGCAGAGAGAGATGGAGACTTGGAGAGAGGGAGGCAGGGAGAGAGAGAGAGAGAGAGATTGAACATATTAAAAGGTTGGACAAGAGGGAGGGAGAGAGAGAGAGAGAGAGAGAGAGGGGCAGATTGAAAGAGAGGGAGAGAGAGAGAGAGTGTGTGTGTGTGTGTGTGTGGGGGGCAGATTGACAGAGAGGGGAGAGAGAGAGGGCAGAGAAAGAGAGAGGGACGACATACATGTACATTGTATGTGAAATTGTGAAGGTACATGTAAGGAGGAGAAATATGAATGAGAACAGTAGAAAAAAAAGCAATAGTAGAAGAGCAAGCAGAGGCAACTAAACGAAGAGATATAATGAAAGTATGAAACAAACATGTATTGCTATTTCAGGTCTTTGTGGTGGAGATAAAACAAAGAAAAAATTGTAACAAAACAATGACTTATGAATGTTATTTTCATATGTATGACCTCTTGCATGTATGCATATTTGCATATAAGGTAATTATTGATGAAAGATAACCTTAATACAATATAGATATTTACCTTGCAAGAACTATGAGCTTAAAGGGGGATAGTTGAGTTCTTGTTTAAGATCGCAAATGCCTTCAAAGTGCATGGTTATTGCTCTTATTATTATTTATGACATTTCTAGTGCCCGTTTAGAACCTAAATTTGCTATGAAGGTAATTTTAGACCCCAAAATGTGTGAATTTAGATTGAATACGATCATACCAATTCAGTTCCACTTTCAAAAATATACGGTGACCGTTAATTCATTAATTAAATAATAATAACAATACACAGGCCGGCTGGTTGTGCGTATTATAAGCAACACGAAAAATCCAAATGCCAATATTGGCATTGGCTGGAATAAACGTATAAGGCGCTATCTCTTTTTCAACGGCTGGTTCAAAATTACAGAATATTTGGTACCACCACAAATATTAGAAATGGTTATATTTATGGATATTTCAGCCGTCTCTGAACCGATTTTGATCAAACAAAGATGATTCTGTCATTAAATTGTATATTCTTTCAAATTTGTCACTCAGTTTTTCATTATCTGACAAAAAAATTATTTTGTGTAGCGCCCTCTGCAACAAAACTCAACTATCCCTTTAAGAAAGCTGCATGTATATATTGAAAGTGTTTACTTGTAGTTGTGCAAAAGTTACTTATCTTAGAGAATGATACTACATTTTTTCATTTAAACTATTAGATACAATCATACAAGTTGATTTGATTTTGATATAACATGCTTTTTTTTCTATAGACTCCAGGGAAGTTTGTTTTCAGGCTCAGTATTCAACAGTTTTTTAAATTTTGTTGTTGTTATTGTATTGTATTTTTTTTTTTGGGGTGCAAGCAATGCACTACACAATGTGCTTAACCTATATTTCATGGGTCATGTGTGTTTTCTTCCCATCCCAGTCCTCTTGATCTGTGCCTGATGATATGAATAATCCTGACAAGCAACTGCTTGAGATGGTGAGGGCTTCTAGACCACCCCCAATAGAGTAGGGTCATTTCTAACCTGGCTCTGCTTAGAAAAGATGCTATCAATTTGGAGTCCATCCAGTGCAGATAAAAATGAGCTCTGGGGGGTGTTTCACAAAGACTAAGATCGACTTTAAGTTGGACTTAAGTATAACAGGCCGTTCATGCCATCGGTTGCTATCCCAATTGGTCTCTAAATTATAATCTTTAGATAATATTTTTTCCTTCAATAATGAATTATCAAAAAATTTTGTAGATTTTTTACCATGATTTGTACATCCCTTGAGAGACCAATGCCAGTAAATAATGATAGCAAACAATGGCATGAACCGCCTGTTATACTTAAGTCCAACTTAAAGTCGATCTTAGTCTTTGTGAAACACCCCCCTGGTCATGGGATTGCACTGTGAAAGAAACTGTCTGGAAGCAATAGGAAAATGTTGATCATGTATTACTTGCTATTATCATTATTACTATGTATTAATAATAATAATAATAATAATAATAATGGCTTCTTATATAGCGCACATGTCCCCCATGTCGTGGCACTCCTGGCGCTGCCCAATTATTACCCTGGCTTTAACAAGGCAGCCATTACGGCGCTCTAGCATTTCAAGGAATTAATTCCTGCCAGGTACCCATTTACCTCACCTGGGTTGAGTGTGGCAAATGTAGATCAATGTCTTGCCAAAGGACATTAGTGCCGCGGCGAGACTCGAACCGTGGACCTTGTGATTGACAGTCTGGTGATGTATCCACTCGACCATGACACCTCTATTACTGACTCTATACCGACTCCAAACTGACTGATTCTTGGCCATTCGGAGGTAATATCAAGTTTTGTTCGGTCTGTCTTGTTGGTACAGTATGACTAGGGTATGAAGGTCTTGATACTTTTTTTTCCACCAGGTTTCTGCTTCTGTCTGTTGGTCTGAACAAGGAGTATCTCCTTGGTCTGAAATAGAACTTAAAATTGAGAATCTTTTGCCCAAAGCAAGGAATTCCTTGCTTTTGTAGTAAACCACAATCCTTTCGCCTGTTCAGCACCAGAGGGGCATTAACTCTGTGTCAAAGTATACAACTTTATGCCCTTCTTTTTATAAAGAGACGATATCATCTATTTTATAGCATGATCATCCAGACAAAGAACCAATCAAAATCCAGATCCTGTCAAGCATCGCTGCAACTGGTTCTTTATAGTAAATACTTGTTTCATAACAGACAAAGTATTGCCAATTACCACCTCGGAACCATGCACAATCTGGTTTCCCTTAGGGATCCACCCACATACGCTAGCCATGGGAATACTATCCTCATTTCCAGACTTGGCCACGCATATGTTTCTGAAATCGTTACCTCTGTAAATATAGCATGGTGCAGGGGCTCTTCTTCTCGCAATTGGCCCCAGGCGGCATGGAGATTGAAAAATTATCATCGCAAATGAAAGACCTCTGACGTCTGAGTTTGAGGGTAAAACATACTGGGGCAGAGGGTTGCTAAGAGAGAAAAAGCTGCCAGAAAGCTGCCAATATATTCAAACATATATGACCCTTGGGTGTGCATGGTCTTTTAAAAGGTTGTAAAGGTTAAATAGAAAAGTGCTGGGTCTGGGTATAATTTGCCTCAAATTGTGCCTGTTGGATATTGAGTAGCACTTGAATTGCATGGCATGCTTTTCATTATTGAAATGAATTCCAACCTTAATAGTAACATACTCTAACAAGAAAGCCGAAAAATCATATAAGCAAATAAGTGAAAGTTTGAACAAAATAGGACAACAACTAAAATAATTATAATGTTGTGAAAGTTGTAATCACTTTACGTACAGGAACTTCAAATAGAAGAAAAATAGTCAGGTTTGCTAGGAAATACCATATAAATAGAGAGAAAATAGCCCCCAAAGTTATTGCTTATATTATATGTGAAAAACAACCAGGATACGAGTCATACGACCCTATACATGTATCCATGTTTCGTAGATCTATGCAGAATTTGCAGATATTGGCAAAAGCCCAAATATTTCATGAGTTTCCTCCTCTCTAACCTGGGTTTTCGTGATTTACATTTTGACAACTTGAACTTCACATGCCAGACATCTATTGCCATGGAAACAGAAGCATGCCCCAATGACCTGTGCCATGCCCCAATGACCTGTGCCATGCCCTTGTTGTGAGCAGTGAAATTAAATTCTTGTCTCATGCCCTTTTTTTTATATTCTCTGAAAAGAATTCAATTTGTGTATGAGCGGCCCTCAGAACGGCATCCCGAGCATTATTGTCTATGTGAACATAATGAGAGAGTTTTACCCATTACCTACAGGTACATTGTACCATACAGTTCTTGTTATTATTTTAATTTTATTTGGCAATATAGAAAACACATAAGAAATCAGAAAACGGACAATTGAGCAAGTATAGATAAAAGATAATACAAGCACTGGAATGCCAGGGACAGAAAATGTTAACTTAATAGCTATCACAGTGGTAAACAGACATCTGTCCCAGTTCCAGTGGTTGTTTACTTTTTACAAAAATATTCAATATAAACATTAAAGGCATCGTTTAACAATGTTAAATCTGAGATGCATGGCCCTACGTTTTATCAGTGTCTGTGATATGGTGTAATAATGAAGCCCTGAAAAAATGCGCTTCAAAATGATCATGAAGTGCCTCAAAAAAGTAAAAATCTTTGAGTGACCGGTTTTACCATACTCATTTTCTCCAATAGACTGTAGTGTTATGAAAACCGTTAGGAAAACGCAAAATTTGATTTCAATTTCCAATCATAAATATCTTGATAATCAGACAGGCGATCGGCTTGTAAAAGTCATGGGGTTCCTTACTGACCTAAAGGTTTATAATTATCATTGCAGCATGAGCTAAATCCAGGATTTTGTTTCAGAATCTGAGACAAAGTTAGCCAATCCCTTTAAGACCTTATGCTATCTTGAAATTAACACAACACAATCAACACAGCACTTTCAATTTGGGAGAGAAAATAAAGAAGAAACAAAGGAGAAAAGGAGGAGGTAAAGAAAGATTGAATGAAACATAGCATGAAACAAAGTGAGAAGAAGAGAGGGATAAAACATACATAAAAAACATCAACAAACTTCATATTCCATTATCAATATCATGCACAAAATTAATATACCACAGCTCTCCTGTATTAAGTCTTTTGAAATGTCTGAGAGAACTCGGCAGTAATAATGGGTCCAATTTTGCTTAGAATTGATAGTGATGCTGTACTTTGCCTCTTTAAAGTAAACTCTTTAATAACCATCTCTCAGTTTTTTAAAACAGTTTTGGCTCTTTTTGGTTTAGCCATCATCTTTTTGGCCAACGATTGGTTTTCTACATTTATATTAACCCAGAACTGTCAAGAAAGGCATGTACATCGGGTCGTTAGAATCCTGCGAGTCTCTCATCGTCGCGATGTTTGTGCTAAGGTCTGCGTGATCAACAAGTAAAATGATGCTAATATTGATTTTGTCTGAAATGAATCGGGTGAACTTAAGATGTAGCGCCGCAGGCCTGCCACTCGTTTGGGGGCTTTATTAATCCCAAATGAACCTCTGCATTCCGCTTGTATCTGAATGAGGCACTGATTCATATTGTCTTGAAGCAGATGCATGCATTTTCTATCGTTTAAGGGGAGGGATGATGTGTGATATGTCTCATTTTAGTGAATGAATTTGCCTACTTTGGGTTTAAGGCAGTTTCATTCAGGAAATTGTACAGACATTTGGTCTTAATTAATAACTGCTAGTGCTAGTGCTGCTGCTGCTACTACTACTACTACTACTACTACTACTACTACTACTACTACTACTACTATTACTATTACTACAGTATTACTATTACTACTACTACTACTACTACTACTACTACTACTCCTACTACTACTACTACTATTACTATTACTACAGTATTACTATTACTACTACTACTACTACTACTACTACTACTATTACTATTACTACAGTATTACTATTACTACTACTACTACTACTACTACTATTACTATTACTACAGTATTACTATTACTACTACTACTACTACTACTACTACTACTACTACAGTCAAACCTGCTTTAGAGACCACCTGTCTACAAAGACCACCTGTCTACAAAGACCACTTTTTGTGTTTCCCTTGGGTGGTCGCAATAGACAGGTTTGACTGTACTACTACTACTACTACACTACTACACCTGTACTACACTACTACTAACTGCTAATAGTATAGGCTACTACTTAAAATGAGAGAATAAAACCTTTGACACAGGAGAAAATCAGTTTGACATGTGTGATTAGTGCAATTCACAAATGACCTCCAATTGTAATTTTACTGGATCTCTGCCGCTGAAACAACTATTGAAATGGATAGAAAATGCATACATGTGGTATGAATATTGTGGCTTTATTGGGATAAAAACCCATTTGATCTTGGCCTAGGATAATATGATTGTATTGTGCTCCTGGTCAAATAAACTTGCCCCCATTCATGAAACGGAGGTTGAAAACTTGATATAGCATCAATGTCCTCTGCCCTGTGAACACTGTATGGAGAAGAATTAAAAAATATATTTTTTCAAATTGGGCAACTGAATAATATTTTAGGTGGCATTGGGTTCTGCATACAGATGTTTTGCAAAGGATAAATACCCAGTTTAACTACGTTTTTCAGGTTATAAAGTTTACTTTCAGATAATTCCCTTGAATCATGTTTATCAAACTTCAACATCTTTTCTCTTTCCCAGATGTGCTAAATGATGCAATATTTGATGAAGATCATGACGAGATGGTTGTAGTCAAAGATATCGAGATGTTTTCTCTGTGTGAACACCACCTTGTGCCATTCATAGGAAAAGTAAGTATAATTAGGGAGGAGTCTTCTTTACACCAGACATACATGTATATGTCAGATGATAGAAAGACAATATTATGATTTACTTTTTTGATGGATGAGCTCACGTTTATTTTAATTGAAAGGTTATAAAGATTATCCAAACTAGTACAAAATCTCTGAATTGCTAATTTTGACCAAATATTTCAGATTTTGACCCTAAAATGAAATTTCTATTATAAAAAAGGAATGAAGTGACATCTACCCGGATCATTTTTCTGTGAACAATATAATTTTATGATAAAAAAACAAAATGCTGTTGATTTTCTTGTTCTTGAATGCCTATGGACAAAATTAAGCTACTGCTTCACACAACCAATCTTAACAACTTCTCATAACCAAACAATTTCATCAAAATGCTTGCCTGGTATTATCCATATAATGAAGCTGCATTCCTGAAGTTTTGATTATTGATTTCCCCTCAGTTATTAAGAGCAAACAATCCTTTTTCTGGTGTTAGCTTTCTTTTACCGTCCACCAACGGATGTTGGGGCAGACTGCCGAGATTAAATTTTCCAGGAATACATTTGCTTCCGCCTGGCGAACGAACGTCAAAATCATGGAGATTTGTGCACTTTTGGCACTCGCCTTCACCCTTTCTGATAACTTTTATTGACCAGCCTTCCGAATTTAATATCTTTGCCCACTTTGGGAGTGCAAACAATCTGGATTTGAATGCCTCCACAACAGGGTAGTCTTATGTCTACTGTCTTTTTAACCTGTCAATTTCCGCCTCGAAAGCCTTTTATGTTGCATGATGTACAGCCTAGACCTACCAAATGAACATGCATTGATACTGCAACAACAATTTTTTTTTAAATATGCTATGAAAATGTTGTTGGTAAAATCCTTATGTATGTCAGTATTCAACATTTGTATGTAAGTTTTTATTGCAAAATGAAAATATGATATTTTCATACAAGCTTCCTTTATTGAGTAGTTACAATAGATAATCCTTTTTTTTTTCCTTCATCTTGGTTAGCTCTAAATAAGGAAAATTGGCCTAAACTTTCTAAATGTAGCTCCTTCAGATCTATAAATGATAACAGATAAATGGATTGGGTTGGTATTATTTCATAAAGCTACATTGTAGATACAAAATTGTGAGAAGTTTGGTAAAATGTTGAAATTTGGCTAGTTTTGATACATTGTGTCACAGAAAACACATTGGTTTCTCTCTTTCTTCTATGTTTAGGCACAGTATTCATTAGTTTATTGAAAGTAGTTTATCTTGTGTCAATTTTCCTCTTGAAATTCAATGTCCACATTATGTTTTGGCTCATTACATATATAGCCCTCGTTATTTGTTAATCCAGGTTTTTTAATTCATTACACTCATACACTATGGATTGGATATACATTACTACCATAAATGTAGTTCTGTGATTACACTTAACGTTAATTTATAACTGTATTGAAGTTAATTCATAATACATTCATTTACAAGTGCCATTCAGCATAGCACACTAGTGAAACGTGATACATCTTGAACAACAAAAAGGCCCTTAAGTGCAGTACCATTTTTATTTAATTTCTCTCTTCTCCCGGACACCACCTAACTACCAATCTCAATCCAAAGAATTTCTGCTGGTACACTAGTTTGGTTAACAATGAAGTGGCAAAAAATGTTAAAACTGATGAGATTTCGCCCCTTATCTTTCTCATCATAGTTTCCAATTGCAGGTTTTATACTTTCATAGTCAGTGGCGTATCCAGAAATTGTATGGGTTGTACTTTGTAGGTTTAATTATTTTCAGAGGGTGGGGGGTGCAGATTGTACAGTGTATGCTGCACAGACCCACAGTAAAGAGGGGGAAAAAATACATTCGGGCATACACCATTTCCATTCTATTTCTGTAAGAGGTGTTGTGGTCCAGCGGATAAGTCTCAGCACTGTGAACCTTAAAGTACAAGGTTCAAATCCCTGTCGCAGCACTAATGTCCTTTGGCAAGACATTAATCTACATTTGCCACACTCCACCCAGGTGAGGTAAATGGGTACCCTGATAGACTTCCATGTAATTCATTAAAATGCTCGAGCGCTGTAATGCCGGCTGTGCTAAAGTCGGGTGTTAATAACGGAGCGCCAGGAGTGGCAATATGCCAGACATGAGTGCTAATATTATGCTATTATTATTATTGTTATTATTATTATTTTGTATAATGTATAGTAACCCAAGTCATGGCCACAACATATTTCCAAGGAAACATCATTTTTTCAAGTCCAAGGAGTTCATCTCATGAGTAATAATAATAATTATAATCTGGATATCCATGTTCCATTTGAGATTGTTGAAAATATAAATATATATATTTTTTTGTTCTCTCTCTCTTTCTCTCTCTCTCTCTCTCTCTCTCATCCCCCTCTCCCTCTCTCTCTCATTTTCTCTCTCCCTCTCTCTCTCTCTCATTTTCTCTCCACCCCCTCTCTCTCTCATTTTCTCTCCTCTCTCTCTCTCTCTCTCTCTCTCTCATTTTCTCTCCTCTCTCTCTCTCTCTCTCTCTCTCTCTCTCCTCTCTCTCTCTCTCTCCCCTCTCTCTCTCTCCTCTCTCTCTCCCACCCCCTCTCTCTCCCCACCCCCTCTCTCTCCCCTCTCTCTCCCCCTCTCTACCCCTCTCTCTCTCCCCCTCTCTCTCTCTCTCTTTCTCCATCTCACTCTCCATCTCTAGGTATCTGTTGGTTATCTTCCAAATAAGCGAGTACTAGGCCTTAGCAAGGTTGCTAGGTAAGAAAGAAACTTCTTCTGTTTGGAGCCAGAAGGGCGTTAACTATTATACTTCAACACAGAGTTTAAAATCCTTCTGGCCCTGAGCTGATGATGACTTGTTATGTATTACTTTAGGCCAGCAGTTTTGCTTGGCATAAGGTGCATGTACATAATTCTTTTCTAAAGTTCTGTTTCAATGCCCTATTAAACAATTTTTTGGGACCACAACTTTCATGCCATATGTTCTTTATGTAATATTGGATGGCTTTGAGTGTGATACAAGAATATATTGTCATAGCGAGAGCAATATATTCTTGTATCACCCGAAAAAAAAGCCATACATGTGTACAATATTATAATTAGTATCCATATCAGGCTGACTAGTGAAATAACAAAATTTGACTTACGTCAGCAAATATGGCTTTGTTTTCGTGTGATATCGATATGATATCGATATCGTTAGTTGAAGTTCCCGGATGACTGAGCAATACGAAAACAATATTGGTCAGTCATCCGGGTACTGCGCTACAGATATTGAATAAACTGATCTATTGTACCACTCGGAAGCCTTATATAGATAATAATGCCATATATTGGTGAGAAAAAGAGTGTTTTTGTTGTTGGTCAAAACAACTGGTTAAGGAAAAATATTAAGCTTTTATTTCTTGTTTTGACCTTGAATTTTTTTACTATTTTTTACAACAGATGGTAAACATGTATCTCATGGCTAAGTACAATGTACAAAAGGCATTAGTATTGACAATGTGGATAATGAGAGTGTTTAAGAATTCTAATCAATTTGCCTTGTTATTTTGATTTTACAATAATTGTGATATTGCATATTATTTCCATTTTTAATGAACTTGTTTCTTCTTGATTTAATTTTTCAGACTGGTTGAAATATACAGCAGGAGATTACAAGGTAATCTTACAACTGGTTTATGGACCATATTGGGTATTTTTTAAAGAGAAGGTTGAGTTCTGGGAAAGGTGACAAAATAATTTGTAGAACAATGTGGAACACATGGTGAAGAAAGCAGTATTAAAGGTTGGTGTAAATAAGGAGGATGCTTGAGACAAGAAGAAGTGGAGGGAGGGAGTGTCATCATGGCGCCAAAGTCACTAACCCCTCGTAAGAGGGAAAATGTCGACTTTAATAAATGATTATGATGATGATGATTATGGTGATTACACTTCAGAGGCATGATAGCTCAGTTGGTAGAGCAGTGGTCTCGTAATCCGGTAACCCGGGTTCGAAACCAAGTCGATGCGCTAGTGCCCTTTGGTAAGGCATTAATCCTCATTACCAGGTCTCTCGGAGAGGACCTAAAGCCGTCGGTCCTCTGGTTGCTCACTAACAAGCATTTATGCTTTCTTGGCAGTCAGGTAAAATAACCACCACTACCACTACCACTACCACTACCACAGTTAATTGTCTTTTTCATTCTTTACGGGATGGTAAAAGCTGACAGAAATGGTCATTATTTATTGCTTTACTGATTTGCGTCAAATCTTCTTAATCATTGTCCCAATTTTCATCTGTTTTTTATTTCATCTGCAGTTCAAGAAAGATTGACCAAGCAAATAGCACTCGCTGTTACAGAAGCTATAGCTCCAGCTGGCGTTGGAGTAGTCATTGAAGCCACGTAAGTTCTCTCTGACATTTGACCCAGCGACAATCGCTCCAGATGTTAATTTGTCAGCACTGGTACAAATGACCTCCAAATATCTACAGATCCTTAAAACATGGAGAATTCCCACTAAGTACATTTTAGAATAACCACGGCCAAAGCGATGGAGGTGCTTCATGAATACCTTGTCTTTACCCTCGTGTAAAATAATACTTCCACCTGAATATCATGGGAGGTACCTCTACTGCATAAATGAGTAATGATTACATACTTTCATGAACATGTATCCAGCAGTCGTCTCGATGGGTTTTACAGTTATGTCCATGCGCAGAAAGTATCGATCTCCTAAGTGGCTTTATATTGGGTTGGGGTTAGAGTTAGTGTTAGGGTTAGGTTTAGCTTTGGGTCCATGGTTGAAGGTAGCACTTCAATTAGTGTATGAAATCACCACAAAGCAATCGCTGCAGGAGTGAGTGCCGTACAACCAGGTTCTCTCATACTGTATACGCTCTGGAGCACAACTTTAGGGGGGCCATGAAGCAGTATAAACCTGCTGACTACCAAATTCTCTCATTGCCATAGGGTTTACATAGGGGTCAACCTGTTCCAGTAGGCAATGGGTTAATCCAACAGCAAAGTAGTGAAGGCAGCTAGGCATAAAACCACAGCCTTTTTGTCTGGTAACAAAGGACCTTGTTTGGCCCATCGTCATTCATCTTCTACCTGTGTTCTGATCTAGCTGATCTTGGTAGGCATGACGGACGCCTGTCATGGGTAGACAGTTCTTGATAGGGGACATCGGTGTTTCGGGACAAGTCTTACCACCAGCCCATGGTGAACAGTGTACAGAAATTTGAAAGTGTGCATGAAAAACTATAATTGTCGGTAGCTAATTTTCTTCTTTCACAAGTAATGGAGACATCAATATTGACATATCCTTCCAAATATTTTTGACATTTGACATACACTGGTTATTCTAATTCAGACTCTGACGCATGCCTTCTCTTGTCAGCGAGTCTTAAATTGGTGAAAGACGAAGGGGTCATTCCATGTCAAATCACCCAATGGTTTTAACCCGACCATTTTTCATTTTGATGAAATTTAGTGTACTTGTTGAGTGTGATCTCACAGCACCAAATCTCAAATTTTAGGTCAATCGGGTGAGGGGTTTGGGAGATACGCCCACCAAATTTTGAGATTTTTGCAAAAATGGGGTGGCGGGCCTACCTTTGAACCCTTGTATCTCAGGAACTAATGGGTCAATCTTCACAAAATTGGTATTGTTGGAAAGGGTATTCAATAAGGATTCCAAATCTGCCATCATTTTGAAGATTGATACATGTTGGGGTACCTTGACCTTTGACCTAAGATTTGACCTTGAAATTGACCTTGTGGATCACGTGACCTTGACAACATTTTTCATAAAATGTAATCTCTGACATATTCACTAAAACATATAAAAGTTGCAGAGATATAATATTTTTTGTTTAGGAGCAATAAGGATTGAAAGTATCCATACTCACAAATATTCACAATAAACCCTATTATAATGTATACAATACATGCAGTATGCACTGTACAACATACATCTTCCACATGCTTTTTTGTTCTAGTCATATCCATCCTAAATGTAAGCAGTACTTAACCCTAATAAGGCCGGGCTATTTGAGTTCTTAGTACGGCCGGGGGCCATTATGGCCCCCTAAGATCTCGGCCGTGAAACGGCCGATCGCCATGAAAATTTGCATGCATGTCAAGTGAAGTGTATAGAATACTATAGCAATTTCAATTTTTGAAAAAATTACTCATTTGCATATTTATGGTAAATTATGCAAATAAGGTCCAAAAATTCATATTTTTACCCATAAATCATATATTCTTCATATTTAAGCTTTCTTTTCCACTACATATATTTGTTAGACCATTTGGAATAATAATACGAAAAAAATTTGGAAAGCTAGGTTATTTCTTATGTTATCTCTTGTTTTGATAATTTCTTATGTATTTCATTGTTTTTTTAACTTATGTATTTTATTGTTTTTGTTGTTTTATTTCATTTCTAACTATAATTTAACTATTTTGACCCCAAAACAAACACCTAAACCTTAAACAAGACCAAATAACCAATGTTTTATCTCTTTTAGGAAAAATGATATTTCCATATGTTTTGTACACAAATCACGAAAATGAGCGATTTTCGGGCCGACATGTAAAGACAAAAGGTCACGTGACTTTGTAACGGTAGGTCCGATTTTCAAAAAAATTGTTTTAAAAGATGCGCAAGACTCGAAAGAATAAAGTCATGAAGCGGCGGGCGTCATCCATATGCGTTCCCGAACAATCAGAAAAATCGGGGGCCATGATGGCCCCTGCCTTATTAGGGTTAAATAGAAATATAATGAGAAGTTCATATAGGCCTAAAGGGTTAACAGGATGTATGGCTTCAGGCCTCTGAGTCGGTTCTAGGACAATTACCCCCTGTGCAATCACCCCTGGAAAATTAACCCCAGGAAATGTCCCCCCTGAGGACAATTACCCCCAAAAAAAAAATTACCCCCAAGGACTATCACACCCAGAGGACAATTACCCCCAGAAAATTACATCCTAGGACAAGCTGTCCCCCAGGACAATTACCCCGGAAAATTACCCCTAGGACAATTACCCCCAAAAAAAAAAAAATCTGCTTTGATTAAAACCAACTTATCAGACTGGACTTCCCTTTAATGAATAGGGGAGTAATTGTCCTTAGAGGGTAGTTTTCCGGGGTAATTTTCAGGGGTAATTGTCCTAGAACCGACTCAGAGGCCTGAAGCCATACATCCTGTTAACCCTTTAGGCCTATATGAACTTCTCATTATATTTCTATTTAAGTACTGCTGACATTTAGGATGGATATGACTAGAACAAAAAGCATGTGGAAGATGTATGTTGTACAGTGCATATTGCATGTATTGTATACATTATAATAGGGTTTATTGTGAATATCTGTGAGCATGGATGCTTTCAATCCTTATTGCTCCTAAACAAAAAATATTATATCTCTGAAACTTTTATATGTTTTAGTGAACATGTCAGAGATTACATTTCATGAAAAATGTTGTCAAGGTCACGTGATCCACAAGGTCAATTTCAAGGTCAAATCTTAGGTCAAGAGGTCAAAGTACCCCAACATGTATCAATCTTCAAAATGATGGCAGATTTGGAATCCTTATTGAATACCCTTTCCAACAATACCAATTTTGTGAAGATTGACCCATTAGTTCCCGAGATACAAGGGTTCAAAGGTAGGCCTGCCACCCCCATTTTTGCAAAAATCTCAAAATTTGGTGGGCGGTATCTCCCAAACCCCTCACCCGATTGACCTAAAATTTGAGATTTGGTGCTGTGAGATCACACTCAACAAGTACACTAAGTTTCATCAAAATCAAAAATGGTCGGGTTAAGATTTTCAGATTTTTTGGGTGATTTGACATGGAATGACCCGAAGATGAAAAAAAAATCTGTGGCTTTAATTTATGTATTACTGCTATTAGCTATGCTCACTGGGCAAAACTACATGCGCATTGCACTGTTTGAATATGTCATTTTCATTAGGCTCACTCACTCCCACATAATGTAAGATTTTTGATATCTGATGCCAAAGAGAAGTAACATGGACCAACAAAAGCACCACGAGAGGAAGCAAATTGTTTGAAATGTGCAATAAATAAGAGTCACAAAATTGTGTACGGTTTCAGAGAAGGTGATAAATCTCACTATAGTAAAATTATGGTTTAGAGGGATAGAAATAGCATACCACAATAACATGCTGTAGTGAAAGCAGAAATTGGGGAATTTCCACGAGCTTGCAGCGCATTGCAGTAGATCTATATTTTTGCTTTTGCAGTACTGAGGCGAAAGTGTGAAGGCAGTTCGAGCATTTACAGGGCGCACAGGTAATGGGAAGGATTGTTTTTAGTCATTTAGGTACTAAAGGGTTATTCTTTTAATATCCTGTTTGCCTATTGAGTATTGAATCATCTATGGGTTCGAATACATGTTACATTTATTCACTGACAATTGATAGCCATGATTTTTGTTCGGTTACACACTAACTTTTCTCTGTTGCTTTGTAGTTGTTGCTAACCAAGTGTAGAATTATATGTTATCTGCATAGTGCATACTTCAGTATAATGAATTTCTGAATGTGATATTTGTATACTAACAGTTCTATGAATACGATTGCAAACATTTTTTTATCATAAATCTGTTCGCACCTGATTGCAGAGCACATTTCCTATTGAAATGCATGTATATTGTTCTTCTCTATAACAGATATTTTCACAGATCAACAAGACACATACATTTTCACAAGTTGTTGTTTTGGGATAATGAAAACAGGCTACTTACAGTTCGCACAAAAATTGCCATCTCACTTCCGCATGTTGTTAAACTTTCGACCTTACAATATTAAAACCAAATTCCCCCTCCCCCCCAAAAAAATGGCTAATACACAAACAAATTCATAGCACAACTTTCATGTTCGCCAAGCTAGAAGTTATTGAAATTCTCCCAAGCGTTAATGTTTGGAAATGTTTGCAAGCATGTTCGATAATTCTTTTCATGACTAAACCAAGTAATTATTTTGATCCAATGTGCTCATTGGATTGTTTGATTTTTTTAATCACTAATATTTATTTTCCTTGTTGTGCTCACCTGAGTGTGGTGCATGGGGAGCTCCCTTTGGTCTCAAGTTATATCGCTTTTCCTCCTTCAGTCATCTCAGGTGAGCACACTCAAGGAGTTTTTGAGTTTCTGTTTTTGAGCTTTGAGTTTTAGTCTTTAGCTTTATGTATTTAGTTTTGAGTATGTAGTTTTGAGCTTCATTTCTTTTTTTACTGCTCCATTTTTTTCTTTAGTTTGAGTTATGAGCTTCATTTTGAGATGTTTTTAGTTTTCAAATTTTAGTTTTTGATTTTTAAGAATGTTTTTCAATTGAGTATTGATTACAAATTTTGATTTTTTAATGTGTTTTTTTCTCCTTTATTGTGTATCATTTTGATGTTTTTGAGTCGATTGATGTAGCCATTATTTGTGTTATGACATGCACGATTCATGAGAAAATGGATTAGTGAATACAAGTGCTTGAGTCTGTGTTCAAACTCATTTTTAAAGTTATACCTAAATTCTTACTGCCTATTCCCAAACTCATTCCTGTTCATACTCGTATCAATGCTCACCTTATCACCTTACCATCACCCACCTTCCCCCTCCCATTGCATACTCATTTTTATACTCACACTCAAACCAAAACTCATTCATATCATATTCACATTTATTTTGTTGTAATGTGTGGTTCTACATGCACTGTTTATACAGGTATATCTTTGCTTGAGTAGGCCAACATTTAAATCCTGATGAAAAGATCTCATACTTCATACTCTTATACTGAATGCAGTATTAGCAGTATTCTGAACCATTATGAAAATAGAATCCCTCTTGTGTCATGCTCATACGCAAACATATTCTCAAAATCAATCTTTTCCCTGCTCATTCCCTACTCGTTCTCCCGCTTGCTGCACTGTTACATACAGTGAATTCCTAGTTTACCGGCACAAACCTTTGCCAGTCCAGTAAATTCCCTTACCAAGAACTGAAGCCCGTCCCCACAGAGTGAGATTAAATCATAGATCGTACATGTCTAATTGTCTATGCCTACATATACATGTAAATTTCATAGGGGCTTTTGTGATCTGCAGTTAATATTTTATACCCACAGCATTGCGCATTGACTTATATTTTGTATTATATATATATATTATATATATTTATATCGTGCTTGATATGATATACTACATATATTAATACCCCGGTCATTGGATTCATTCGCGCACAATGTGCACCATCTCCACTCCCTGGGGAGTATTCCTACCATATGTTCACAAGAGGGCATATGGCAATTACTATTAAACAGTCCCACCAAGGCTTTTGACATACTACCAAGTCCCCATTTCCCTCCTGGGTATGGAGTGGAAAATGCAGATTAATGCCTTGCCAAAAGACATGAGTGCCATGTCGGGATAGAACCTATGACCTTCGCATGTCAAGTCAAGTGCTTAAACCACTCAACTACTTTACTTTTCTTCTGAGTGTCTGATACCAAATTAAGGATCTGTAGACAGCGAGCCCCTGTTTACCTTTCAAAATTGGAAGATCCATGTGCATGGTACCCATTAGTGTGTAGCACTGGGCAGCGGCAGTTGTCCGACTGATGTAGCAGGAAAGGGGCGTACAGAGCTTATGAAGTGTCTATGAATTTCCGTTATACAATTCTTTCGAGTTATGACAACCATGGTCTTTTCTCCGTCACTCCCATTCCATTTTGCTCTCCATGATGTCATTCTTTAAAGCCACATGTCTGATTGACGGTTGTATGGGAGCTGAGAGCAAGATAACAACTTCCTGCATGCTTGTAAACTCACCCAACTGTTTGACTGTTTGGAGCCAGGGCCCTGTTTCATAAAACTTGCCATATCAATAATAAGTTACAAGCTACTATTATAAGCTACTGAAATCATGGCATCTGATTGGCTGAGAGCAAATTTGTCATAGAAATTTAGCATTTGTTATAGATAACAAGTTTTATGAAACAGGCCGCAGAAGAGCATTAACTTATCATCTTACATAGAGTCAATGCTCTTCTGGCTCCAAACTAAAGACTTGTTCACATATCGTAACCGTGGAAAATATGTCCCTTTTTGTTTTAATTACTTGGCGTTTGTTACAGCCGTGTGTGGAAGGTGACAGGGCTGTACAGAAGCTGAACAAAAGACAACGTTCCGGGGCCAATTTCCTGAAATCATCTCAAGTCTAATTTCGTGGATATTCCATTCAGACATGTATTATATACTATGCGTTTCTACAGGTAGTCCATGAACGTACATGTCGACGGTTCCATGAAACTGGCCCCACATTGCTTTTGTGCCCTGGGCGGTATGTCTCGCTCAGAATGTTCACTACTTAGTTGTTATATGTTATGTTTATACCAGGGATTGACATTCTGCAGTAAACAAAGGATGGAAACCTCAAAGTTGACTCAAAAATTGTTTCAGCCTAATTTGCTCGTAAGATTTGTTCACGCACAATAAACATGGACAATCATTGCCAATCAAAGACACATAGTAGTGGGCTCTCATTGGGAATTCGATACCATTCGGTTGTTGTCATTCACCAGTATTAGCCTTCAGTTTGTACATGGTATATCCACCAAGTATAGGGGGTGTTTCACAAAGACTAAGATCGACTTTAAGTTGGACTTAACTATGGCAGGCCGTTCATGCCACCGTTTTCTCTCACCAAATCGTCACAAATCTACAGAATTTACATTTTTTGATAATTCATTATTGAAGGAAAAAATATTATCTAAAGATCATGATTGAGAGACAAATGGTGAGAGCAACCAGTGGCATGAATGGCCTGCCATAGTTAAGTCCAACTTTAATTTGATCTTAGTCTTTGTGAAACACTCCCTTGGTGTCAGCGATTTATGACCTACTGCTCATGCAAACTGATGACCATCTCCCTTTAATTCTTGTCATGTCTTGTCTTTCTTTCTTCCGCACAGCCACATGTGCATGGTGATGAGGGGTGTCCAGAAGTTGAACAGCAAGACGATCACATCCTGCATGCTTGGTGACTTCCGAAATGATCCGAAGACGAGAGACGAGTTCCTGCAGCTCATACGAGGATGATGATGGAGAGATGGGGAGATGTGGTGGAGGAGGAGGAGAAGATAGAGGAGGAAGAGAAGGAAGGAAGGAGGATGAGAAAGGAGAGGAAGTATAACAGCATTGGATGATGATTTAGATGTACAACAGTCAGCAATAAGATAAACAAAGATGGTCATTGGAAATCGGTTGTAGCTTTAAAAATGTAGGTTATATCAGAATAAAAGGGTGAATTAGGGTAAAATTTGATAACTAGCGCATTAAGCCCAGGATAATTCTGACCTGAACTCATCGGATAATGATCCTGGGTGTATATCACTCAGCAATAAGATAAACCAAGATGACCATTTGAAATATGTTGTAGTTTTAAAATTGTGGGTTATATTAGAATAAAAGGGGTCAAATTAGGATAACATTAGCCTGTAGAAAGCTAGCATTACTCTAGATTAGACCCATCAGATAATGATCCTCGATATACATCAGTCTCCAATAACACAAACAAAGATAGTCACTGGGCACTGGTTGTGTTTTTGAAAATATGGGTTATACCCCTGTATTACAATCAAAGGGTTGTAATAGGATAAAATTGATAACTAGCCTTTAGAAGATTAAGCCCTGGGCCCCATTTCACAAAACTTGTCCTTAGTGACGAATGACAGTTTTTGTTATAAGCTTAAAAAATCCTTGCTTCTGATTGGTTATCAGCAGATTTGTCACAGATTTTTGTCATTTGTGATTGGAAAAAGGCTTTGTGAAATGGGTCCCTGGTACAGGACAAGTCTGAATTACATTGTAAACCCATCAGCTACTACAGTTTGACGTCATACTAGCCAAGCTGTCAAGGTTGTTGGTTCTAAACAATTTTGTGCTAGACAATGGTGTGGTGGTCACACCAGCACCAAACACTGAATTTGCCCTGCTCCAGCCCGTTGCATGAACCCCATGTGCAGGCCCTTTTGTTTGGAACCAGTTACCTGGACAACGAGCGAATATGACGTTAGCACTTCGCTTCTCTGTAGATCAGTGAACTGCATGTTGATGTAGGTTTACAGGGTTCTACACAGTCATCTGTAGAGAATACTGGTCATTAGAAGTGAGTGTTGAAATATGGAAATGAAGTCATTTATTGGGGATTAGTTGGAGGTACCACA
Source organism: Mesocentrotus franciscanus (assembly GCA_037976565.1). Classification (NCBI taxonomy): domain Eukaryota; kingdom Metazoa; phylum Echinodermata; class Echinoidea; order Camarodonta; family Strongylocentrotidae; genus Mesocentrotus; species Mesocentrotus franciscanus. The sequence continues at coordinate 17,388,459 of CP137682.1, forward strand.
GCTATATTAAGAAACCATAGCAGAAAAACAGAAACAAACTCAGGGAAATGCCCGTGTTTGTAAGAGATTGGTCATTTATTATGGGTTATTTTGTTTTTTGCATAAGAATTTCTGTACAACATGTACTTAAGACCTCGTCGGTAATCTCAGGCTTCTGTGCACAAAAATGTCAATGTTAAAAAACATCTTGTAGGACTTCTTTATGAAATTCATTGCCATTTTGTATTCTAATGAATCTTTGTACTGACAGCTTTGCTTAGAATTATGTGCTAATTGCATTCTTAATTAAAGAGCACAGAAAAGAGGCGTGGTTAATTACAAACTACTTTTGTAGCTCAGTGCCTATAAATACCTCTCAATATAGCGCTCAAATTCTTTTTGTTAAAGTACTTAATATTACATTTAATATTATCAAGTTTAGAAATGAACCACTTAAAACATTTCCTTTGACATTCAAACACCAAAGGAGTTAACCTTGACTTTTATGTGCACTTGTAGATGTTGATATTGATGTTGAGAAGAAATGTGTAGAATTATGTAGCCATGACCAGATGATTATAGAGAAATTATATATTTTGTTAAGCCAATCATGATACAAAATTCAGTGATATTGAAGGTGGCGGGTAGGTGCTAAGATAGACATTAATGCTGCTGTCAGACTTTCACTTAAAGCTTGGCTGTAAGTACCACTTAGGGGAGAAAAAAAAACCAGCCAATTTCTTTCATTTTTCATTTATGGAGCCATAAATGCCCAATAGTGGTCGAGATAGGCCTATATGATGCTGTCGTAGAGTCATTAAAATAGCCATGCACTTGCCAATTCAGATGGTTGTAATATTTTCAGCTATCTGCCATGTAAGACCATTATGATTTTCAGGTTAAGGCCAAGTCGCACCACGAAAGGCCATGTTAAAGATAAAGTTGAGTTCTGGTCATGCGATTGTATTGTGAAAGAAACGTTGAGGAATCGATCAGAAAAGTTTGATCATCTAGCATATAAGTATTGATGTGTACTGCAAGGTTCTGGGATCATCAAATAATAAGAAATTTGGCCCAGTCTTGGTAAAGTTACAAGCACTGTACAGAGAAAGATGTATATGGGACTACACGAACATGCGGCATAAAAATCCGTCCGATTTTTATGATGTTACATGCCATATTTAGAATATTAAGGCATTTGAAGAGCCATGCTTTTCAGGGAACATTTTTTATCTGATGTTCTTCCACACTTGCATAATACAATGATAACGCTCACAAATTATTTTTCACCTCTTCCCAGAACTCAACCTTCTCTTTAAGGCATTTTTAAGCTGTACAAGCATGCAATGACATGTAGTACCATGTAGGCACCATGGCAGTGGACAGAGGTGAATTTACACAGTAAAATTCAGAACATTCTGAAATTCATGGTTTACCTCATAGTGAGCACCCTTGCTGATTTTTGGATGCCGCATTCGCCAGGGGGTGGCCATGTCCCATCCCATCTCAATTTTATTTTAACTCACTTATGGCTAGGCTTTATGTGAAAGTGTAAACGCAGCAAGAATTGATTAATGATTAATTAATTGCTTGTATTATGATCAAAACCCATGATGCTTAAGTTCATGGCAAAGCTTTATTTTGGTTACCGGAAATAATGGAGCAGTATTTCATAATTGCAGTTTCAAAGAATATCATGTAGTAGATGTAATGTATGATTGACTTTGAATAGATATTAGCTGTGTTATTATGTAAGTACAAGTAAATAGATATATTTATAAAAAGATATTTTTAAGTACTGATTATTGTACAATATCTATTTCAATATTTTATGCTGTAATTATGATCAGAATGTTTTTAACTAGCTATTTGAATTCTAAGGAAATTATGTAATGAAGTTTGCTGTATTCTTTAGATAGTATTCACTTAATATATTAATAGTCGAAATATTCCACTGGAAGTGTGCCATATTCAAACAGATCAACAATTTTAAAGGGCAATCCAACCCTTGTAATAAGTTCATTTGTATGAAAGCAGAAAAATAACAAAAACAGAATGGCAAAAGTTCGAAATGAATCGGACCAATAGTAAGGAAGTTATGAATGTTTGAAATATGAGATCACTAAGTCTATGCGAATCTCAAATTGTTAGTTTGGTTAGTGGATTGTGATGTAGGACGTGGATAACTCTCCCATTTGCCGTGTACAAAAATTTCACTAATTTCTGTTTTTCTCCTAAGTTCCTTCTCCCTTGGGGCACTACTCAAAATATATTATAGATTGCATATTATTATAGGTCCTCTAAAAAGAATAGACCCACCTGAGCCATGAATATTTGAAAAATTTAAATTTTAGTCATTTTATATGTTGGAACAGATGGGAAAGTAGTCCGACACTACATCACATAGACATTACCGCTTCAGCCAATTTGAAGTGCCCATACGTATAGTGATTACAACTTTCAAAAATTCACAACTTTCTTATATTTAGTCAGATTTAATTGAAACTTTCATCAGTTTGCTTCTCTGATTTTTCTGCTTTCGTCTAGAGTAGTTGTCTATTTGGGTAGGATTTCCCTTTAAATCATGGAGGTCGACAGAAGTGCAAGAAAATGAATGAAATCCAAGGCTTTTGGGAGTATTTTTGTGTTTTGCAAATAATGTTATATCATTGCCGGGTGTCGGAAATTAATCCCAATATTTTCTCCAGTGACAATTGCTTGGAGGAATAGTATTTGGGTCTATGTTGTCACAGGAATTTAGGTTAGGATACCCAATGATATTTGCTTTTTTAATTCAAGGAAGTGTGTTCAAAATGTGCAAGAAAATGAATGAAATCAAACGGCTTTGGGCTACTTTTTAGTTTTGCAAAAATATGTTACTTTAAAGGTGTCGGGAATGCAGTATTGAGAACCGAGTCAATGACTCATTTATATATCTTCTGATTTTATCTGTAACATTATTGGCTTTTGGTGTTGGATTCTAGGTGTTTGCTATTAGCTTATATTTTTCTGAATGATAAGATTAAGAATTGAACATTCTGCAACATATTGCAAGGTCTTTCAATTTAGATTGGTTAGATTTTAATAAGTTGCTTGAGGTCATAACCAATTGGTTAGAGCACATAGAAAAGACTTCATGAAAAGTTTAGTTTGAATGCAAAAATCAAATTTTTACTGTATGTAATTAAAACAGTGTGAAGGTAATAGAAGGATCAGCAGTAGTTTAAGGCCTCTACATTTGGAAGAAGTTTTAATACGGTTCTAAACCCAGTGAAAAAAAGTAAAAATATTCTAATTGAGGTTCTAATCATTCTGTTGTCTCTCGAGGCATAACAGACAGCAACAACAATAGGTCCTGAATCAAACATGTGTCATACATGTACAAATAATACGATGGAAAGGATTTGACATTCATTGTAAGCCTTTTAGTTGAGAGGAATGTAGAAATGGCTCCAAAAGCGAAAGGCAGTCATGTGACTGGCCTGACATTGCCCCAATGTGGACCTGATGTGGACCCGATTTGTTTATTTTCTTTCACTAGAATGGATCCAATATTTTACATGTTCTATGTACAGTCAAAATATCAGTCAGGAAAATTGAATAAAAAAAGAAATACTATAACTAACTCTAACTTGCTGGCTGCCTGCAAGTAGGCTGTAAGATCCAGAACTTTGTATTGTCAATGGCAATGATGGCCTTCTTGGGGGCAGCAGACAAAATGCAGTTTCTTCTAAAAGTGGTATTGCCAGATATCTCAATGAGAATTTTTTTTCTCACTGGGTTTAAAACCATATTAAAACTTCTTCCAATAGCTGGTCATAGATCAGGGGGTGTTTCACAAAGACTAAGATCGACTGTAAGTTGGACTTAAGTATGGCGGGCCATTCATGCCATTGGTTGCTATCACCATTGGTCTCTAAATTATAATCTTTAGATAATATTTTTTCCTTCAATAATGAACTATCAAAATGGTAAACTCTGTAGATTTGAGACCACGATTTGTACGTCCCTTGAAAGACAAATGCCAGTAAATGGTAAGAGCAAACAGTGGCATGAACGGCCTGTTATACTTAAGTCCAACTTAAAGTCGATCTTAGTCTTTGAGAAACACCCCCCTGATGTGGCCAGTGGAAAAAACAGACTTAAGAAGGCAACGGCCATGAGCAGTTGAAGAGCAGTAAGATATATTAAGCTCCATTTTTATATGTCAGTATTAATAGTTAAAATAGTGTGTGGTTTTGTAGATTATATCTTGTAAATTTTGAAGTAGATTTGATCATTCCTTGGTGAAAAGTTCTAAAAACACTTGACTTGAGCTATTGGTGCTTCTTTATGTTTTCAGAAACAATTGGGTCATGTGGTAGATGTTTGTATTTGTAAGAGAGTAATAACTTCCATGTACAAGTATGTTTCATTCCCTGTAAGTTCAAAGTAAAGTTTTCTTTTGTCCTATTGGTGATAATATTGTTACTTTTTTCATATGTTTTACAATCATGTGTTGAGGGAAGTGTCTTCATTCAACTCTTGTTCAGTCAGTTCAAGAATAGCTTTAATGAAACAGCTTGCTTATGAAATGTTAAGGTTTATAGAATCATTATGCTTTAACGTTCTGATTGATAATGATTAATTTTCCCATCTTATACCAAGACACTCAATTAAAAAAATAAAAAAATATTTGCACCAAATATTCTGACTCTTGACAGTTGAAAAGGTCAAAACGACTTGTGCAGTTTTAGGTCTAATTAGACCAAATGATAGTAGACTAAATGATTATTAGACCATGCAGATAGTAAACAAGGTGGGTGTATTAGACAAACTGGTTGTAGACCAAACAGCAATCAACCCTTAAAGGGATCCGGTAACTTTGTCTCAGATTCTGAAACAAAATTCTGGATTTAGCTCATGATGCAATGATAATCATAAACCTTTAGGTCAGTCAGGAACCCCATGACTTTTACAAGCTGATCGCCTGTCTGATTATCAAGATATTTATGATTGGAATTACAAATTTTGAAATCCGTTCGCCTGACGGTTTTCATAACGCTATAGTCTATTAGGGAAAACAAGTATGGTAAAACCGGTCAATCAAAGATTTTTACTTTTTTGAGGCACTTCTTGATCATTTTGAAGCGCAATTTTTTTAGGGCTTCATTATTACACCATATCACAGACACTAATAACATGTAGGGCCGTGTATCTCAGATTTAACACTGTTAAACGATCCCTTTAAGGGTTAGAGTTAGGTTTAGGGTAAGTGTTCGATTTAAGGAATTCTACTTCTGCAGAGCAGCTGTTGCCGGAGCATGCATTGCATAATCATGTTGAACTAGTTCATATGTTCAATCTTGTTGACATTCCCTAGAATTCCTGGTCTATGGCATTAAGTAGTAACATTCCTTTTGTTTTCATAACATGAATTGTGTGCTTAGTGTCAGTATTATTATAATACATGCATTAACTGTAGGCTGTCTTGTTTTGTTTTGTTTCAAAACATATTTTCATTTGTACATTTGTTGACTTAAAGTATAATTTTTTTTAAAGTTATAATTGTGGTTGAAAAGTTAATTTTATGGTTTTTAATTTACGATGAACTGTAAGTGTATTCATTCTGATGTTCATTTGAATTCATTTGAAATGTGTTTTCTACCATTTGTTGTTCAATGGTTGTTTACTTTATGTGTGTGTTTCACGGTTAGAATTAGTTTTATGAAGAACTATTAAAATGTTTATTATTACTTCCTTATCATGTCTATAGATGCAGTAAAATGTGATCGATGTGGTTAAAGGTTGGCTGATACATTTAGTTTCAAACCGTCCGTTTGAGATACATTGTTGTTCATGGGCCATATTCTGAAAACAACGCTATCTTTTTATGTTAAGGAAATGATGTTGATTTTCATCCTAAAGTGAAGTTGTACGAAATAAACACTCATCATTGGTGCTCGCGCAGATTTATCTTAAGTTTACACGAATGCAGCCAGCTTTGTGCAGACATAACCAAGAACTTGTCCTTCTTTTGAGTTGTCATGACAATGAACATGTATTAATAACAAATAAGATAATATTATTTTCAGAATACCGCCCCATGTCAATGCTTAAGTCTTTGCTTGTATTTTTATTTTTGTACAGAACCATCATAGTTATATGTATTTTACTTCATGCGCAAACTCTTGTTCCAAGCGGCTATATGCATTCCAAGTCATCGTTTTTAATAGTGTCGTATTTAGTCAAAATGTCCCTTGCAGCTTTATGAAATCGATTCATGTAAGAGCTAAAATAAGAGGAAATGATATCCCAACATTGGCCTATTTGATGCTGCGACTACAATCTTACCTGTAAAGTTTTAATAACCTTTCTTACCTCTTGTCATGAAACGATGGTGACAATATGCTTTATTCTTGAGATATAAAAACTTATATCTTCTCCGAACCTCATAGGTCAATCCCTACGACTCTTTAGATTGAATAACAACGTTCGGAGAAGATGTAAACTTTAATATCTATCCAGAATATATCATATTTCACAATCATTTCATTAACAAAAACAATTTATTCCAAGTTTATGGGCAACGGTGTATTTTCTTCAGATTATTCCACGGTTGAGAGCCAGAAGGTTTTTAAATCCTATACCTTTTGATGGGGTTCATGCCTTTCTGGCTCTTAGCATACATATTCTGTTTAAAAATTAAAAAAAAATTGCAAGGTGCAATAAAATATTGTAAGAAGTAATAAATTCCATCTTGGGAATTCCATAATCAAATCAATTATATTTAAACAATTATTTTTTATAACAATTTATAAAAACGGGTTATAGAATAAAGGCACAGTGAGCAGGATAATGAACTTGACGAGCCTTGTTCAGTATCCGATTGTGACGTCACCTGCGTGCATTGTATATCCACCAATGCACTCGCAAACATTAATTATTTGTATAATGCAAAGCAGGAATAAATACATTTACTATCCAATAACAGAATCTCTACCTCTTGAAGAAAAGAATTGAGAAAATAGTTTTTGAATGCGTAATTATACTAATAGATATTTACATTAAAATTGACATGATGTACAGAGAGGATGATTTTGGTAAAATATATTTTATTTTGGATGAGGAGGAAAAAACTGTTTGATGGCTATGTTCCATATACTCCACTTAATTATCATTTAAGATAAATCTATCGACTTTTAATGATCAAGAGGAGTTTTGCTTCAAATATTTTACGATTTGTCTTAATCTCCCTTTTCATGCAGTCTTCATACAACTATGCCCGAGTTAGCATGTGACTCATTATTTGCTCTGTGTGCTTTTTTCTTCATATACAAGTATGAATCTCTTGTAAATTTGTTGTCAGCATTCTTTGTAAAATCCTCCTACTTTCTGCAATATCATATTAGCATTCGGTGATTTTTTCAAAAAGCTGAGAAGGAATAAGGTTATATTTGTATTCAATTTCGTCACTAAATGTTGTGGCCATATTCAAGATGATGTATTGAGAAAAGCAGTTGTCGGAATAGTACCCATTGCATTGTATGAGGTGTTGTATTGAAGACGAGTGGTTTATTCACTTGACTGGGAATGCAAAGGTCGTTGGGGTCGACCACCAGCACAGCACATGTGTCCTTGAGCTAGGCATTTTATATACATGCCTCTCTCCACCCAGGTGTTTATTGGGTACCCGGTAGATGTGAAGGTCAATATGATTGCATAAGCATATGCGCGCCTGTTGATAAAAGGCTCCCCAAGGAGTGGAGAATGTGCAACTGTAATGTGCGGAATAGTAATTGAATCCAGTGACCGTGGTGATAATAGTAATGTAAGCGCTTTGGTCTGTTGTACCTGGTAAAGCGCTTTATAAGAAACGGTTCTTTTTATTATTGAATTTGTTTAAGACAATCGCATAAACTTTCAAGAAAGCAACTCAAGGCCAATGTCAATACCTCATTGTACTGCTGATAGAAATCACGATCTGATTACGTAGTCCGTCGTTTTCATGTTCCCACATTTCAATAAATGACGCGCAATGCTGTTGAAATCGCCTTAGGTTGATTTTCTGGAAGTCTTTCCGATTGTATGGTGTAGAATAAAAATGAGAGCTGCTGTTAAAATGATTTCTATTTTATTCCTTATGTGTGTTACATAATATGTCATATTTTTATTCATCCAATTTATATATATATATATACCTGTACCTGTGTGGTGTTATTATATTAATCTCGAGAGGTGATCGCAGATACAGGAAATGACCAAATCATTAGATTATTATGTATATTAGGGGTGATATATATATATTCCATTTTAAAATCGGTTTTATTGTATTTTGTTTAGTCGGTTTATTTGTCATTAAATGTCACAGAATGGTTTGGAATTCATTTGATTCGATATTTAATTATCATTTTTATCACATGAGATGAGTGAAGTGGATGACCCACAGACGGTAGTCATATAAAACTACGCGAGTAACAACAATTTACGATTAGAGAGAAAGAGAGAGGGAGAAAAGGAGGAGGCAGGAAGAGAAAAGGGAGAGAGAGGGAGGGACGAGAGAGAGAGAGAGAGAGAGAGAGAGAGAGGGAGAAAAGGAGGAGGGAGGAAGAGAAAAAGGGAGAGAGGGAGGGAGGGACGAAGAGAGAGAGAGAGAGAGAGAGGAGAGAGGGAGAAAAGGAGGAGGGAGGAAGAGAAAAAGGGAGAGAGGGGAGGGGAGGGACGAAGAAAGAGAGAGAGGAGAGAGGGAGAAAAGGAGGAGGGAGGAAGAGAAAAGGGAGAGAGGGAGGGAGGGACGAAGAGAGAGAGAGAGAGAGGAGGAGAGAGGGAGAACAGGAGGAGGGAGGAAGAGAAAAAGGGAGAGAGGGGAGGGGAGGGACGAAGAGAGAGAGAGAGAGAGAGGGAGAAAAGGAGGAGGGAGGAAGAGAAAAAGGGAGAGAGGGAGGGAGGGACGAAGAGAGAGAGAGAGAGAGGAGGAGGAGAGAGGGAGAACAGGAGGAGGGAGGAAGAGAAAAAGGGAGAGAGGGGAGGGGAGGGACGAAGAGAGAGAGAGAGAGAGAGGAGGAGGAGAGAGGGAGAAAAGGAGCCGAGGGACAAAGAGAGAAAGACAGGAGAGAGGGAAACGGGGGAGAGAGGAGAGATGCAGGAAGAGAAAAGGGGAGATAGGGGGAGGGGAGAGAGAGAGGGCATCTCCAAGAGAAGCTGAAAGTTTCCCGAAACGACCCCTTTCATTATTTCTCTTCAAACCATGACCTGTTTTCGAATTGAAATAAATGAATAACCAAATGGATGAATGCATAAATAAATAAAAGAATAAATGAATGAGTGAGTGAAAATAAATGAATAAATGAATAAGTAAATAAATAGACCAGACCAGACCAAACCAGACCAAACCAAACCGAACCAAACCGAACCAAACCAAACCAAACTAAACCAGTCAGTGGCACTGCGTACGATCAGAGCCATCTATAGTTTGGCAAACTTAGTTTTCGTTGGTCACAATTAGACGGCGTATATAATCTTTTGCTGTTGCCCTTGTGCCCAGCTCGAACGGGGTTGGCCAAACTCTCCTGATCAATGGAATTTATAATCCGATCGTCAAAGCCACATTCAACGGAGAATCGGGACATTTGGATATTTTCTGAAGTTTATTTTGGTAAGTTTTAAGACTTTTTAATTTCTTTTTTATCAATCAGACTTTAAATGATAGGCCTATGATTTTTGTCGATAGACTTGTATCTCGTGTCGTGAAGAACTTTTGTGTTGCAGTAGATTTGTTTTCATTTTATCATGTAATATTTGTGCTACATAATTTAATTTTCGCAATTCCTTTTTACTTTCTTAAATTCTTCCATTCCAAAATTATAATTCTTCTGATGGCCATTTTATGTCTTCCATTTTTTCATCTCATTTATGTTTTCATGTTCATTTTATATATTTTTTTGTTATCCACACATTTTATGTGTTCCATTTCTTCTTCGTTCTCCCCGCGAAGCAAATTTTGCATTCAGGCTTTAAACAAGAGCTATCATATCTGATAATCATAATAATATATTATAGAAATAATATTAAGTTCGTTATTTCTTGTATATTTTTAAATCACATTTTCACATGAAGTTATTATAGTTTAAATATTTGTATAATACCTTACGTTTACATGTTTTTTGTAATTCGGTTACTGTACTTGGAAACTGAAATGAAATGAAATAAAAATCATATCCAATAATATTGGGCAGAAATGTAGCCTTCAAACAAACTTACAGATGATATCATCATTAATTTATAAACTGCATCGTTGCAAGACGTCTGTTCACATCCTGTCAACCAGAGATGTTTTCCAGGTTTTGAATGAGGGTTCCTTCCGCGGTTTATTACGTTTTTAAAGTTAAGTTGGTGTCAGATTTGGTATCATGAGAGAGTTGAATGAAAGTTTTGCTTTTTCTTTCGTCGCAGCCGGTGGCTAAATTGCGAAAGGTTTACAATATTGATTAAAAAAAAAATGCAAACATTAAAAATGTACTTACTTGAAAATTAATATAATAGTATAAGCCCCACCCCTTTCATGCTGGTTAGAAGATGGAATTCTTTTTGAGTCGATTTGAAGAAGGAGCGTATCAAAAGAAAAGAAAAAACGCTCATTGAATTCGAAAATAGTTCAAATGATTTTTAATTTGTTCACGGCGAAATCTATCCATCAGAAAAAATATACATAATTTGTATACAAAAGTATCGTCTTATTGCAACGTTCTTCTTTTTCTTTTTCTTCTTCTTTCTCTTTCTCTTCTTCTTCTTCTTGATTTTCTTCTTCTTCTTCCTTTTCTTCTTCTTCTTCTCTTCTTAATCTTCTTCCCTTTCTTTTTCGTTTTTCTTCTTCTTGTTGTTGTTATTATTAGTATTGTTGTCGTTGTCGATATTGTCATTATTATTATTATTTTTATAATTGTCATCATCATCATCATTATAATCATCCTCAGCATTATTAATATTATTATTATTATTATTATCATCATCATCATCATCATCATCATCATCATTATTCAGGTTACATTTGCCTCCTCCAGGTGTGAAGATTCTTAAAGGCGGATATTAGTATTACATTATATGAAATGATGAATGTTCTCAGCAGAGCTACTTTGCACATTTTACAAAGTCACTCATTTCCCAAGAAGAGACTTTTTCAGATTTTAAGAAAGTGAAGTGTAGGCTAAACATGGTAGGCCGACAGGCGCGGATCCAGGGGTGCCAGGGGGCTTTGCCTCCTAGGCTGTTGCCGCCCCTCCCATCAACAACATAAGAGAGAAGGAAGGAAAAAAGGAAAAGAGGAGATAAAGAGAAAGAAAAAAGAGGAAGAAAGGAAAAGAAGGGGGATATCAGTTGCCATTTTCTCGCCAACAAGTTGTGAATCGGGGGGCCCGAGGGGGGCCCTTGCCCCCCACCCCCGCCCCCGCCAAAAAAAAAAGAGAGAAGGAAGGGAAAGGGAAAGAGGAGAGCCGAAAGCGTACAAAAAAGAGGAAGAAGAAAAGAAAAGGGTGGAAAGAATGGGAGATCAGTTGCGATTAATCCCGCCAACAACGTGTGGATCGGCCGAAAGGCCCTTGCCTCCCTCCCCCCAGGAAACCTAAAAGAGAGAGAAGGAAGGGAAGGGAAAGATTCCTAAATTTAGAGTCAGGCAAGAAATATGCTTATTTAGAGACCTACATGTCAGGGCCCGGGGCTGGGGCTTGTCCCCCCACACACACACACTTTTTGTGAAAAAGTATATTAAAGAGAAAAAGAAAGAAAGAGAGAAAGAAAGGAAGAATAGTGACCTGCCAGTGTCACAAAATAATGAGGTATCAAAATATGCTCATCTGACCGTGATTAAATGCCTAAAACCCCTGAGCTTCTGGCTCCGCCCCCTGGACCCCACGCCAATTAGTGACCTGCCAGTGTCACAAATAAGGTATCAAAATATGGTCATCTGACCGTAATTAAATGCATAAAACCCCTGAACTTCAGGTGGCTCTTCCTCCTGGACCCTACCTAGGGCCCTTAGGCGGACCCCTGGATGCTTATCTGACGATAATTTAATGCCTAAAACCCCTGAGCTTTTGAGGGCTCCGCCCCCTGGACCTCATGCCAAATAGTGTCCTGCCAGTGTCACAAATAAGGTATCAAAATATGTTCATCTGACCGTAATTAAATGCCTAAAACCCCTGATCTTCTGGGGGCTCCGCCCCCTGGACCCACTCAATGCCCTTAAGGCGGTCCCCTGGATGCTCATCTGACCGTAATTAAATGCCTAAAACCCTGATCTTCAGGGCTCCGCCCCCTGGACCCCACACCAATTAGTGACCTGCCAGTGCCCAAAATATATGCTCATCTGACCGTAATTAAATGCCTAAAACCCCTGAGCTTTCGAGGGCTCTGCCCCCTGGACCCCACCTAGGGCCACTGCTGGTCACCGTTACGTACCAATATTTGGCTCGCATAATTTCAAATTTGGGCCCCCCCCCCTAAGAATCCTGGATCCGCGCCTGTAGGCCGATACATGTAATTTGACATACACCGGGGTTAAATATATATATATATATATATATATATATATATATATATATATTGCATTAACTGTCAGTCAATGTACTGTATCAATTGACTTGACAGCTATTTATATTGTGACAGATAACAGACTAAAAGGATGCGACTCTAGGAAACTTTAAACAAATAATTAGGTGAGACAAATAGGTTCAATGTCAAAGTTTAACATCAGAAAAAGTGTCGATTCATTCGAAATCCAACCTTGATAGCAAAATACTCAAAAACAAGCAGCAACAAAAAATCACAGAAGCAGACTGGTGAAAGTTTGAATGAAATCGGACAAAAAATGAGAAAATTATGAATTTGTGAAAGTTAATTGTAATCACTATAGGCATGGGCTCTAAAATTGGCCGGCTGATTCGGGAATGTTTCTGTGATGTAGTGGGGAACAACATTCTCATTTGTTAAAAAAAACAGAGTGACAAAAATGTCATTGTTTCAAAATGTATGAATCAGGAGGATCTTTTCTCTTTTTAGAGAACCTATGTGATAGTATGCTATTCATAACGTATTTTGAGTAGTACGTGCCCCAGGGGAGAAGGCACTTACTAGGAGAAAAACAGAAATTAATGATATTTTTGTACACGACAAACGGGAGATTTATCCGCGACTACGTCACAATCCAGAGACCAAATTGCAATTTGAGATTCGCATAGATTCAGAGATCTCATGTTTCAAACATTAAGTTCTTATCGGTCCGATCTATTTCAAACTTTTGCCATTTCCTTTCTCTTATTTTTCTTCTTTCTTTCAAATGAACTTATTACTAAAGTTGGATTGCCCTTTGAAGGGTGTGCGACACAATATGTCACGATGTCGAATGCTTCATATCCTACACCGTATTCGAAGTCCGGACTTCAAACCTGGATAAATCTTACCCTAACCATTACCTTTAGCCTAGGTTATAGGGGTAGTCCACCCTGATAATATGATATTAGTAAAAGCACAACACGAAAGAAACAAATTAATGACATTTGAGCAATGTCCCACTAAAATTAGGAAAGTTTGCTGGCTTCACATCCGTTCTGTTATCTGTCCCAATATCAATAGCAGCCAAATCAATTGATACAGTACATTGATCCCATTCCAGCCCTAACTTGTCGACGGAGCAAACATCGGGTCGCTGTAATTAAAAACGTCAACATATCAAGTATTAATCAAACCCGAAATAATTATATGAATCTGATTCTCAAAAATTTGGATTAAGTATACATGTTTATGCGGATTGCGCAGGATAAGAGTTTAAAATAAATAGGTCGGAAAATATTGCTCCAACCACGTACTACCCTTCCCTCCACTTTAATTGAGGTAGGTAGGGCGAGAGAGACAGAGGCAGAGAGAGCGGGAGAGACAGAGGGGGGCAGAGATAAGAGAGAGAGAGAGAGAGAGAGAGAGAGAGTGGGGTGTGAATTAGAATAACTTTGAAAGAAAACTTGAGTGCACTCATTATTATCAGACCAATGTCACTATTAATCCCGATGATGAAGAGGATAACACACGTTTTCCTCTTCCAAGTTCCGTAGGGGAAAAAACACCCTAGGGCAGTTGGAAAAGTATAAGGTAAGTTTAAGGTTACACATTTTATCACCAAAAAATGTGTTCGTTATATATGCCTATTATCAAAAGGTGAAACGCAAAAAAACAAAATTCGCTATGAATATATATATTTTGACGTATATCACACCGTTGAAAATGACAAATTTGCTATTAGTAATTCCAGAACTTCTGATTTCAAGCAATGCATTCCTTTCACATTTCCCGTCTGCGTTATTTCAACACGGAAACACTTGTTCCAGCCAAGTTTTTTTAAAGCAACGCAGGGGCGGCCGAGCGACTTCCAAAGTGGGGGGCACCAACGAAAAAGGCCACCTACAAAGAGAAATCTCAGAGCGAAAATATAAAATTTTGTTTAGACGTTGATATATACCCCTACATTGTTTTCTTGTTTGTTTCTCTTTGTACATCATCTAAGATATTGCTTAAGCATCATACTTTGCAGTTGGGTGTGATAGTCTGAATATTCATGTGCGAGCGAGGAAAAAAATTAATATTTGTGAGGTCTCAGTGCGAAAAATTGCATCTCATAAAGAGGAAATAAAACACAATCCTGATAGGGTTATAAACACAATCTCATAACGGAAGACTGAAAAGAACTTTGATAATTAACATAATTATATCATCTATAGATGCTTCTGAAAAGGGGCACTGACCAGATATGAGAAGGGGCACTAATGAGAATGAAAAATGGGCACTTATAATAAAGGAAAATGTGCATTTGTTGAAAGAAAAGGGGCACTGATCTGATTTGAATAGGGGCATGTATCGGAGGTGAAAGGGGGCTTTTATGGAAAGGGGGAAGTGGCTCTTATTAAAAAGAAAGAGAGGCACATGTTAAAATAAACGGGACACTTATCAGAGATGAAAAGGGGCATTAACGAGAAGGGGGAGGAGCTCTTTCTTTTTAATGGGGGCACTTATCATAAGGAAAAGGGGCACTTATTAGAAAGGAAAAGGGGCACATGTGAAAATAAAAGGTGTGCTTATCCAAGTTAAAAGGGGTAGTTATTAAAAGGGGAAGGAGCACTTCTTACAAAGGAAAGGGGCAGTTGTCAAAATAAAGGGGCACCTCTCAGATTTGAATAGGGCAATCATCAGAGGTGAAATGGGCACTTATCAAAATTGAAAAGGGGCACTTCTCGTACCTGAAAAGGGGCACTTACTAGAGATTAAAAAGGGCACTTATGAGAATGAAAAATGGACACTTACTGCAAAGGAAAATGGGAACTTGTCGAAGGAAAAGGGACACGTGTCAAAATAAAAAGGGCACTCATCAGAGGGGAAAAGGGGAAGGGGCACTTTTACAAAGTAATAGGGGCACTTGTCAAAGTAAAAGGGGCACTTTTCCTATGTAAAATGGTGCACTTTGGGGTACTTGAAACAGTTGGGGCACTGTGCCCCTGCCCCCAGGAGGGCCGCCTCTGAAGCAATGCTATGCATCTGGGCCCCTTTACATAAATATTAGCAATTGATCGTACGATACAGCGATCCTATCAATCGTGAAAATGTATCTACCATGAATTGCTATGCTTTGTGTTACGGGGCCCAGATCACAACGAGGGCGCTGTTTCAGCTGCAGCCGCTTGCTAAAATTGTTCTGGAATAAGCAAGTACTTTAAATAGTTTTTTTTTCTTTAGGCTGTGACTTTTTTTTACTTACGCGTTCGTGTTTTGTGATTATGTGGATCATTGTGATCGAAGCACGCCCGACTTTGTGCAAGTCGGGCGGGGTGCGGGAAGGGGTAATTCGTGTATCGTAGGGAGCCCGTGCGGTGACCGCGCAGCTCTGCCGACCTTAGTCCGAATTTGAAAGCCCAAAATGGTCTTAAATCTTCGGTCCCCCAATATCGATCGAATGTTTGCCGATGCCCGAGATATGATAGGGCGGGGGCTTCATAACTACTTAGTCAGGATGTTGTCCTTGATCTTGGCAAAGAGGGCTTCGTGAAAAACGTAGCAGACAAGTAGCGTACTAACGCTGATTTAGTCAAGAAGTTAGACTTACGAAGGTTTCGAGAAACAGGCTCCAGGTCTCTACGCTGATACTTGTGCCCTAGATTTTAAGAAAGCCTTTGATCTGATGTACCATATACGACAGCTGTTAGGTCTTTGGCTTATTTCTCATTCTTGCTTTGTTCAAATTACATTATGTTTCTTTATTTTTCACCAATCCAATGCATATTATTCTACCGTCTGCATTATAGGTTTATTTAAAGTCTTAGGGCTACAATCATGAACAATATTTTACATATTTAGTTTTTATATCAATACAACCCGAATTGAATTGCAAATTAGAATTTGTTTTGAAGGTGATAATAGCTTTGTTCTAATTATATATTTTAAATATTAACATAGTATTATTAGTCTTTGGACTACAATCATGTACAATGTTTTTCATATTTATATTTGATATCAATAAAACCACATATCAAAACGTTTGGGGGGAGGAGGGGGGAGGGTAGTGGGCACTAAATTTTTTTTGCTCAAGGGGCGGGGGGGGGGGTTAGTGCTATTTTTTTCAACCTCCACCCCCCCTTAAGCGCCAGGGGAGGGGTCCATCTTCTTTTTTTACAAAAAGGGTGTTTTTACCTGTTTTTTGGGCTAGGGGAGGGGTCCGGGCCCCCCGCCCCCTGGATCCGCCACTGGTGTAACATTCCACTTGGCTTTGAAGTTCCATGCTCCGAGCCGCGCTTCCACTGCGGGGAAATTCGGAGGCCAGACGCCACTTTCACATTTATTACAAAATATTAAATTGCCCGCTAAATTTCAGTGTAAATTATAAACTTTATATGGGGATTGTATTGTGAATAGTGCATCAAACAATCTTTCAAATTTTGTACTCCGCCCTTCCTATAATTTGTGTGCCAGAGTCGGTAAAAGAAAACTTAGATCAGGAAGATCACATCTTCCTGCTTAGATCCTGACAAAAACTCAATATTTTAGGATAATGCGCTAATTTGTGCATGTTTTAATGTCCCGTTATTTAATCCATGATTTACAATCTTCGATAACTTTATGTTTGCTAATGCGTGTTTTCGCGTGTTTTTTGTTTATTTGCAGTTGGAAAAAAGGATGAAATTACACAAGTTTGTGTTCGCTTGTTTTACTCATTGCACATTCAACAATAGATGAGAAATCATTGAAAGGGACAGCGAACAGTTGCTGGGATACCATTTTCTGATGTAGGAATTATAAATCCTGAAATTTCATGCGCTCTTTTTAATATCTCACCACCTGGTCAACAGTTGCAGATTAACTTTTCGGCGGCTTGGAGCATGAGGTCAAAGGAAAGCGGCTTGATTCCACTCCTTTCTTTCACCTCCCTGGGATATGTAATCTCTTGTGTGCACAGAGCATAACTGATGCATTTTCTTCAAGCTCATTTAGGTCCAAACGTTTTGATATGGAATTGAATAGAAACACTGGAATTGATTTCGAAGGTCACAATAACTTTGTTCTAATTTGTACACCCCCACCCCTGTTGCCTGACTCAGCTCTGTGAATCCTTTATCTGCTGCACTGAAGAAAGGGGTACAGGCCCAGAGATAATCAACTGTTTTTAACGAACTCGAACACGGTCACGGGTGAGATGAGGGATGCGGTGGTCATCGAGCGGCTCCTCGCTCTTCTTCTTACATGTTTTGAAAATCTATTTCACGGCGGCATCATTTTTGGCTGGCCCTCGTTTGTCTTCGTGTTCATACAGCTTGGCTACTTCAGTGACCTGTGCGACGACGACTCCAGGGAAAATACCACATCTTCCATTATCGTAAGATTTATACAACTTTCACGACTTCGAGAACTACAAAAGAAATTGTTTATTTAGTTATATCCTTCTCATAACAATGAAAAGTTCTGATATATTTAAATAAGGAAGCTTTTATGGTACTAACAAGAAGGATCACCGTTTAAAACTAAATAAAAGGAATTGCTGATAAGAATTCAATTTTTCCAATATCTCGCAATGCGTTTACTTTGTATCATAGTCACTATGAAGAGTAATGGTATTTTCAGATTATGTAGTTTGGTTGGATTTAATTTATTTTTATCGGTATTATTCAAGGCAATTTTTCAGCTTTTTTTCTATATTGCAAACAAAAATGATAGTAAATATTAGCCTTCATATATAGATTTAGTATTGTTTCACTGAAACACCAAATTTTACAAAGTGGTGGTAAAGTGAGGTCAGAGAATGATGGACGCCTACATTTTCAACGTGATAAATATGTTATTTCCCGCCCTTTCCTTGTTTCATTCGTATTTTCAATTTATCAACTTACTCTCATTATCATTCAACTACTAGTTGAATCAAACTTGTCAGAAGGGGTATATAGAACTGATTTCTTTGGCTTGGATTACACGAATAAGTCCATGATTATGATATATCAAAGTTATATCATCTTCATAGATGATTATTTTCTCCTCGTTATATTTGCCCCTGTATCTAGCCCAACATCACCGCTGGTACCGAAGACCTCAGCGGAGTTACCGCCAACCATGTATCGTGTCCGGAGCAGGCTAGTCGCCTTCAGCTTGTATTCTCTGTAGCAATAACTCTCCAGACAACATCCATGTTTCCTATTGGTTTCCTTTTAGATCGATATGGAACTAGATTATCTCGGCTGGTCATGAGGTACGTTCCCAAGAGAAATAGTCGTCAGGGATATCGTCTAAAGGGGTGGTACGTAATATGGTGTAGGACACATGCTCCTGCGACAATTGCTCCGCGTCATTTTCCTACACTAACCGCATTCTTAACTTCAATCCTGGCCTGGACCCAACATCTTATCTTATTCTAACCCTGTCTAACTCTAACTTTAAACCCAATTGCAACACTTTACCTTACCCTATATCTATGATGACATAAAGCCCGGTGCAATTGTCGCAAGAGCAAATGTCGGGTCATCACAGAGGTCGTCCAGAACTTTTCCCCCCACGTTTAAGTAATGATGTCGACTTGTCCAAACAGGCAAGCTATAGGCCCATTGATGCTTGAGACAACATTCTGCATACCAACAACATTTTTTTTTTGTCAGAGAAAGAAGGTTAGGTATTGGGACTGGGTATAAGGTTAGGTTTATAGGTAAGTCAAAGCGTTTAGACGAGACATGAAGTTTAGATTTCGGTTATTGTTAGAAATTGATCGGAGAGCACTAATCTTCGTCGGGGCATAAGTTTTATAATGAAGAGATCATTAAAAAATGTCAAAGAGAACATGCTATACCAGTACATGTACGTGTGTTTTTCGATTGTCAACAAAAAGTTGTTGATCAAGAACAAACCTTTCACGGACCTTAACTCTCGTACATATTTTCCATTCAGATTTTGATTAATTGTCGATACTAGTTTTGATTTCCTCTACTTGTTGTTAAAGATTGTTTCTGTGGATAAAACCGTATTGTTGTTTCCTTTACGATGCTATTAGCTTCTTGATGCTGATTGGTTATTTAATGATGGCATTCAGCTCTCCTACGTACTCCATTCTCTTGTTTCCTGGAACCATCTGTTTTACTCTTGGAGGCGTCATCTTGCTCTTTTCATCCATGCAGGTCTGTTCAGTCAAAAGTCATATTCGTCAAATATTCATAATTCAATACCCAAATTGATCTATCCGAACAGTAGCCAGTCAGTATTGTGTTTGGACGCTCAAATTGATCTTTCCGAATAGTAGATAACAAGTGTTCTGTTTTGACAAATAAACTGAGCTATTAGACATGAACCAACCGACAGTCTGATGATTGGTCGCTGACACTAAGCTCCCTGAATATTTTAGCACTGAACAATCAATAACCATGACACTGTGATTTTACTTCGGAAATAAGAATCTTTCTTTGAATGGTCTACCTGGGTTGAATATATTTTTATGTTTATTTGATGATTTACTTTTCTTTAACAGATTGGGAATCTTTTCAGAGGACAGAAGTCTACCATCATAACGACAATCAACGCCATGTACAGCGCAACTGTAATAATATCTGTTATCGCTAAGGTATATAATTATAATCAACTCTTAAATTGCTTTGGCAAGATCTCTAAAGGTTGTGCATATCTATAATTAGATACTAAAGCTTCAAATTTATAGAAATTGAGGAATCAGATATACATAATAATATTTTGTTTCTAATTCATGATTATTGTGTCATACAGTAGTGAAATATTGCTGCCTGGAAAGCAGTGACCATAGTCTGCATGCTGCATGTTCAAAATTCCTGTTGTCGAAAGCTTTTTTCTTCTGAACGGTCTCATACATAATTATTGCAGATCGTGCATTGCATCTTTCTATATTTTAGGAGTACGTACGTAACTACCAAAAAAAAAAGTTTACCAACAGACCTTCCTAATATTTAGAGTATGTAGATTATATAGACTTCGTGTGAAATAACGTCTTTAAAGACCATACATTCGAACTGAAAATGAAATGGATGAATTATATACCAACGGAAAGCTTATAAGCCATAGATTACAATACTATCAATTATATGCCATTTTAGTGTCTGTCAGAGGAGTATCAGCCCTCTAAAAACTCAAAATCTAAAGCTTATTCACAATGACTTTGCATTAATTAGGCACGGCTCATCGCCTCAGCTATATAAATAGGTGAACCGATCGGGTCCACATGTTATGTCGTCACTGTAACTTCGGCAAATTTGACCCCTGTTGACCCGTAATTTGGAGGGGTGCGTAAAATGAGGTTTTAATTCGCTTTTGTGCAATAATGAAAGGGTAAATATTTTTAAACACTTTTTATTTGTATTCTACATTCATTTAGTTTTCCATTTATATCAAGTTGTATTTCATGGCATAGGGTCTTTAAGGATAATTCATCTCCATTCAACGTGAATTGCTATTGGTCTTTTACCTCCAGAGAACTCACGATGTCGGATTCTCCATCAATACCTTCTTCTTCATTATGACTGGATACGTGCTCCTCCTTCAAATCCACACCTTCGTCTTCCTTCCTGTCAAGTTCATCCCCTGGCCCTTGCCGAAGGGGTACAGACTGACCCCTTGGTGCGCCCCTAGGACCACTCATCGGGACAGAGAAGAGACTGCGAACTACCAAAACCAATGGGACGTTGGGGACCTCTCCAATCCGGTGATAGATGTCACGGGGCACTACAGACAGAATGGGCTGGATTTCATCAGCAGAGAAGTTGCTCGGGAGATGGAAAAACCTATAGACGAGGAGTCGAGTAAGAGAATGCGTGAAAATGTGCTCTGCAGACAGAATAGAGGGGACCCACTCAGCAGAGAAATTGGCAGCAGAGAGATGGACCAACGCATGGGCGAAGAGACGGGTAAACGAATCGCTGAAAATGGGCACTCCAGACAGGATGGAGTGGACAGAATGAATGAAGAAGTTGGTAGGGATAGGGACCAATTCATGAGCGAGGAGAATGATAAAAGAATCGCTGATGATGGTGATTCCGATATCGATGAACGGAAGAGGAAGGAGTATGGAAGTCTTGGTTCGTGTCTCTTGTCGACGCCATTTTGTTTATTACTTCTCTGGCAGGCGTTCCTACAGATTGATCTGATCTTCACTGTTGGGACCCTGAACTCCTTTCTCACCAGACTGGCCGATGGTGATGAAGATGTAGGTAAGTCCATCGATCTTTGCCTTACACATGCCTTTACAAATTTAAAATGAACTAGAAAGGAGGAGAAGGAGGAGACCAGTTTTCTTAGGTTAATGAAATGCGATAAGCCAAGGTCATCAAGTGAGGGGAGGTAACTAAGATTAATATCATAAACCAATAATAATAGTAGTCAGGGGCGGATCCAGGATTTTGGCCCTGGTAATAGTATTATTATTATTATTATTAGTAGTAGTAGTAGTAGTAGTATTAGTGGGAGGAGGATATACCGCATATACCACATGTAAAGATTCTAGGCATCTGATTGGTCAAAACTGCAGGCATGAAATTCACTACCGACTGCTTGGCAGTATAGCGGAAAATATTCACCGGCCATATATACTCGTGCGTACAATGCAAGGACGCAATGGATGGGTGCAGTGGATACGCACACTTCTTTAACATTGGTATATTTCCCCACATTATATTTTTAATTATACAACTTCCAAGAATGTTCCGTAATCTGATTGGTTCAAATCGGGTCACAAGACATTCAGTGGACTGCACTGTAGCATCAAAATGTACTATACCTGCACTCGCCGGAGTGCAGGTAAAGTGCTTTTGGTATAGCACATTCTCTGCACTCAGAATGAGGTCATCAATGCGAGTGCAGTGGCAATGATATGACCGACCGGGCGTGTCAAAGTTTGCGCGAAGTGTACGCGCAATTATGCTCGGATAACCAATCAAATTCAGGAATGCCGTGCGCGTACTAAGCGCTAAACGTTACGTCCTAATTTCTGCGCTGGCGATGGCCTGGCGACTAGCCTAGCCTAGCGCCTGGGTGCGTGCCGGCACAGCTAGCTAGCTACGTACGTACTTCCCCTCCTGCCTTTTGGATCACTTTTTAGTCAACGGTTCATACGATTCAATTATTTATTCATTCGCTTTTGGGGGGCAGCTCAGTGGGAGGGGGAAGTTGTAAGAAACAAACAATGCACGTTTGCTTGTGCATTTGTGGGCCGAAATATTGCACTCTGTGCTCGACTGATCGCCACCTGGATATACCGCACTCGGTCCTGCGGACCTCGGTGCGGTATATCCAGGGGCTCTTCTCGCACATCGTGCATTATTTAGCCCTGAAAGCACTCACTACCGTGCGTTATTTGTTGAGAATCCACAAGCGGGGTGCGATATATAAAGCAAATATTGACCGCTGAATTTTCAGGTCACGGTTAAACTATAGCTATACAATAGCGTAATCATTTTTGTTTAAACTCCCATCATCTGGTTTGGCAATTTAGTGAGTTGGTACACAGACGTATTCTCCATTATCCAGTTCCTGGTTGTCATCGTTGGCCCTCTTGGAGGTCTCCTCATGGACAGGAACAACATTTTCACGTCTTGCTCAACAACCAGTGAGTAAACATAGTTAAATTGTAGACGTATCAGGACACCTACGCCGGATAGGTATCTCCAGATAACTATACCCCGGCACAACATCTTCCTCCGGACAACTTTCCTCCGAATATCACCCTGTAGGAGAACTACTCCCCGGAATATTACCCTGTCGGACAACTTACTATCCCCGGAAAATCACCCTGTAGGACAACTTTTCCCAGGAATATCACCCTGTAGGACAAATACTCCCCGGAATAGTACCCTGTTGGAAAACTTCCCCCGAAATATTACCCTGTTGGACAACTACACCCGGGATTATTACCATGTAGGACAACTATACCACAGGGTAACTACCCCAGACAACTATCTTCTAATAAGGACACAATCGAAAACTTAAGACGTTCGAAATATAAACCTGAGGCATTTTTATAGCTTTGTCTAGCACCTATTGGAAGGTGCAACATTACAATCTCGTATCACATAATTCAAACATGGTGGGATATTCAGGAGTGTATTGAAATTACCCTTGAGTTGATTTCTCATTTCGATTACGTTCATTTTATGTGCTATTTCCCTTATTTGGGGGATGTTGAACAAGAATCTACCTGTTGCCATTTTGTCTAAATGACGTCTTTGGACGTTGCCATGGTGACAAATTATTTTCCTTAAAATGACATAGGCCTATATTTCTCATAGAATTTATATAAATCTCAGTCTTCACAGGCCATAGTTAAGCTTGAATTTGGCGGTTGCCATGGTAACGCCTGTAATTCCAGAGTACGAAAATATATAGAATTTTCGAAATATATAAATTGTATGCTAAATGTTTGGTTAATGTCCGGATCTTGATCATTCTGAGTCATATTCATACCAGAACATTGTCATTCCTATGGCAACGACACAGTATAAATTTGTGTTTTGAGAAAAAATATAGTTGATTTCCTTATCGATACGCAACAAAAATACAAAACTAATGTCTAGATATAAATGATTGTTTTTCGATGTAGGTGAGGGTTTCCAAGATATCGGTCAGGATGGTACGGAAATACCTAACAGAAAAGTTGCCCGTGGCAGCAAAAAGATGGAACTTATATGCTTAGCTTATGAAATCAATAATAATCTTTACAATCAGATAAAATCAAGGAGTATAATGTTAAAGAGCATTTCATATAACATCTGAAATGTTATCCAAACACAGTTCATTTTTAAAAACATGCCATATTGCAAGACTGTTATACGCTTTCCCTTGAAAGTAGTTTAACATATACATTTTATATATTGCATATTGTGCATATGTAATAATAACACTTATATCTGTAGTGCTTGAACAATTAGAATCTGCACCAACAATCAAGTATTTTTCGTTTATTATCAGGGTTTAATTCTTTGAAGTTATAGCGAATAAATGCAACAACGCGTTTCCAGAATAATATTACTTTGGGGCATTCTAAAAGAACATGAACAAACGATTCAGCGGTTTTGCAAAAAGCACATAAGTTTTCATTTACAATTTTTCATTTACATAAATTATATCTAAAAGCTAAAATTCGAGTGTTTTAAAATTTACTTGTTTTACTTTATTGTTTTACTTTATTGTTTTTTAATGTTTTAAACTTAAATTTCAGTATCTCTTTCCAGTCAAAATCAATTGGAAGGTTGAACTTTTCTTCCCAGTGTGTTAATACAGCTAGATCACTTTTCCTGAGCTCACTTATTAAACTAAAGAAGTGTTTCGATTTCATTGTTGACAATTTAATGATATTGAGCGGATGATACAACGTTTCCATATGCCCTCAACACCCTCCCGTCTTTCATCCGTACTTCCATTTCTGTTGACTCTTTAAAGAAAATTCAAAGACATACCTCTTCAATAACTGAATGCTTATTTATCTTTATTTTCGTTTATTTGTCTGTTTATCATTAATTTATTGATGTATAGCTCACTGAGCAATGTTTTGCGCTAAATAAGAAGCAATTCTATTATTATTATGAAAAGGCGCCCTTTAAAGATTTAAATTTGAAGAGTAACGCAATGATTTTCAACCTTCCATGAAAATAATGCAGAGAAAACCAAGGTGAGACATCCGAATGCGGACATGCGTGATAGCTGCCTTCCTCTGGCGATCACTGCTCTTGCTTCAATTGGCTACTCCATTTGTGTCCTGATTCCTAGCCTCCAGCTTCAGTATCTGACTTTCTTCTTACTCCTCATCGTGCCGTCCCTGCTGTTCGGTGTCGGTCCGGCAGTCGTCGGTGTCATGTAAGTTTTCATGGGGATCACACCCAAATTGGTCCCAAGCTCTGTTAAACTTGTTCTTACCCTCGATTTGTTCTACACATTATTGGTCCTGCACACCATTGGCCCTACGACCTACTCATCATCATCATTATCATCATCAATCATTTCCGTCAACATCATCGTCAGCTAGCATCATAATAATAATAATAATAATAATAATAATAATAATAATACAATATTTATAAAGCGCATAATAAACAGTTTGTTTCTCTATGCGCTGTACAAGCATGAATGGCAATTCGAGAAATATAATCACAACAAGAAATCAACAAACAGAATATACAAATCTTATAACTACTAAAATGACTAACTTAACATTATAACTAACATAATTATTAGAAAGATAGCTAACATGGTCAAAACAAATAACATAAGTAAGGACTAAAATACAGTTTAAGATAACTAATTGAGGCCAAAGAGGTGCGTTTTAAGTACAGATTTGAACGTTGCAGAAGTGGGTGCCTGTCGTACGAAATTGGGAAGATTGTTCCAAAGGTTTGGTCCAGCAACTGCAAAAGATCTCCCCCCATAGAATAATGTTTTGGTTTTGGGTACACAAAGTAATGCTTGATTGCTTGAACGGAGGGTTCGGGGTGGGTGATATGGTCTGATCAAATCAGCCAGGTATGAAGGAGAAGAACTGTTTTGAGCTTTATATGTAATTAATAAAAGTTTGATATATGTAATTAATAAAATGTAATTAATAAAAATTATTATCATCCACTCAAGTTCTATTTCGATGACCCTCCTTTGTACAATTCTTTTATGATCATAAAATATCGGAAAATGGTAAACGTAACAGTGTGCTTAAATATTACGATGATTTTATATGGAAATAAACAAATATGAACAACTATGTATATGGACAAAAAACAAAAACAAAACAAAAACATAAAAATGGACTGATCTTCATTTAATATCAATCTTTCATTTTTTTGGTTAAACTGAGATTACGCAAAATAATATACTTATTTTAAGACACTGAGAAAATAGCTCATCTCAACATTATTATCGTTCTTATTTTGATGACATCACAGCTTCCCGATGCAGTACTTCGCCAGTGTATACGGTGCAATACGAACCATCAGTGGGTTCTTCAGCCTTCTCCAGTATCCAATCTTCATCATACTCCAGACTTATCTCGATGGTGATCCATTTTATGTAAGCATAAAACATATTATGTTATGTAGGTCAACCGAGGAGAGACAGATGTTTTCGTTGGCAAATCTTAATTTCCAGTTGACAAATTAATGAAATTCCAACGTATGTCAAACAAAAAAGGATCTTGCCTTGTTTCATTGTTGTAGTTGTGGTCTGACAATACCCACCCCCCCTCCGACAACTTTGCCTACCTTTGCCTAAAGAAAGTGAAAAATTTTCCCGGTTGAAAGGGGATCGGTATAAGAGATAGTGTTCAAGCGTGTCCCCTTAGGAAAATGTTGACATTTTAAATCACCCAAGGCGTGTTATAATAACAAAAATATAATTCATACTTACTTTTGAAAGACAGATTATTGATAGAGCTCTAGAAACTGCATTGTCTAAGCGCACGGTTGATTGTGAGAAAGGACGAGATATCTCCAGAACTTATGAGAAGTAAAACCCCAAGGCATGGTCTGATGAATGGTTACACAAACAATAAAAAGAAGACAGTTATGACTTATTTGACTGATACCCCCCAATCACACACACACACACACACACGTACACACACACGCAAACGCACACAACAGCGCACACACACAGAGCGTATATTCTAGCAGTGCCTCTGGACTTTAAATTATTTCAATTCATGTTTGTATTTCGGTATAATTTAGAAAGCAACATGTCACTTAATTTTTGTTCTTCCTTCATTGCAGGTGACAATTGGTTTCATTATTGCCGACATTTTGACGCTACTCTTACCTGCTGCCCTCTATGTCAAGAGTAGAAGACAAGTTCCAGGGGGCACAAAATGAATGACTGCTGGTACATGTAATTACGTCATACTACATGCATGAGTTATTAACATAGATAATGAAATAAAGATGTATGTTTGGGCAAGTGTACTTGTATGTTTAGTGTGCGCCATGGGAATATAATTTCATGTACTTAATGACTCCTCAAGAAAAATGCATAAAAAGGGCTTGTATGCCATTGCAAAATAAAAACCTATGTGTTTTTTTTTTTTTTTTTAAATATTTTATTACGTGTAAATGAAAGGCAACTGCGCGCAATAAAGGACTAGTGCGTATACACTGAGCTCTGTGTTATATGAAACAGAAATAAGATGCGCATTACACCTTACGTCATCATAAAAACATCGCTGCGGTTTAATTTTGCCGCGTCATATTTGAACGACCCTTAAAGCCCCACTGTACTACTTGTAGCTACTTGCTTCCTCTATATAGAAAACAATGCCTAAGCGGTGCCTGTTGGTCCCCCATGATCCTCTTTTTCTTATGTTAATTGAGAGCTGAGTTGATGAGATAACCACCTGTCAGTGACCACGCTTTATATATCCCTCTAATCCCTCCTGGCCAAACTAGTGCAGAGGGGCTTTAAAGGTAATACAAAGTTTTGGTAGTATTTCAACAGGATTGGATTATAACATTTAAAATTTGCATTACCATTTTGAAACCTAGTGCTAGAATAAGCAACTTTGAAAAATTGGGCTCTAAAACGCTAAGGATTTCGAGAAATACATTTATCGGTGCTCCCGATAAATTTCAAATAGCGCCTACGGCCATACAACTGTAGCTGCGACCATGAAAATCTCGGAATATGTAGTTCTGATATATATTTTCAAACATAGAAAATCAGTCGATTTTATTCAAGAAAGATTGTTTAGAAGCTAAAGTATTATCAATCTTGAGAGGGAGCTATACAACATAATTAAACAAGTTTATTATTTACAATTTCATCACTTTAGACTCGGTTTCAACCGCGACAACGATCATTGAAAAAAACTTTCCTGCAAAATGTGACACCACATTAAAGCGCGAAAATAGCAAATGCGAGAAGTAAAAACACGGAGGCATCGTCAAGCATGTCGGCACAGCTTCCGAGTTCGGCAGTTTGCGGATTCATAAAATTAGTCCTTAAAAGCCTAATTCGTTCAGAAAATTACACACTTTTATCGTCAGAATCTGGGTAAAAACACTCCATTCAGTTGTACAGGTGCATAAAAGACGAACTGTCAGTCAAAAATTTTCTTTTTCAATCTGCGCATAATTATATGCAAATTATACCGAATAAAATCAGTCTCATGCACATCGTTTTAGTGTCACAGATGAGTCGTTACTGTTACACTATATGGACAGATTGGATAGATGTGTAAATCATTACAATTATAATCAGTGTACGATGCGAAAACGATTCATCTCCAGCTTCCGGAAATAATAATAATATTCCGCTATTGTATGGCGCTTAATACATCTACGATGTCTCTAAGCGTTTAACAGATATACTATAACCTGGGAATTTTTGTTGTGTCCTGCGGGACGCAATTACTCACCGCTTTTGCATAATTTGTGAGTGAGATTTGTTTTTTTTCTATTGAGTGCCCCTTTTTTTAAAATAATCTCCGATGAGTGCCCTTATTCATATTTGAGAGGTGCCCCTTTAACTCTGTAATAAGTGCCCCTTTTCATCTCTGATAGTTGCCCCTTTATTTTGACACGTGCCCCTTGATGTAATCAAATTGATTAATGTACTATTACCAGTCTTTTTTGTTGTAAAAGATTATATCATGTTTTGTGTGGTTTTGATTAAATGAATTTGAACTTGAACTTATCCTTTCTAATTAGTACCATTTTCCTTCTGATAATTGCACTTTTTCCGTTATCATAAGTGCCCCTTATTAAGTGTGAGGAGTGCCCCATTTTCACCTCTGGTAATTCCCCTTTTTACTTTGACATGTGCTCTTTTTCTTTTCTAGTAAGTGTCCTTTTCTCTTTGGATATGTGCCCCCTTTTCCTTTCCCCATAAAAAGTGTTCCTAATTTAAAGCGATTAAGAGCAATTTTTTTTCTTAAATTTCACCCAAATCTGGCTCGCTACGCTCGCTCGTATTTAAAATTGATATAATTATGTTTCTTTTTAAAGATCTTTTCAGTCTTTCGTGATTAGATTGTGCTTAAAACCCCATCAGGATTGTTTTTTCCTCTTTATAAGATGTAATTTTTTTGCACTGCGACCTCACAAATCTCTGATAGTTCGCTCAAAAATAAATATTCTAACCATCACAACCAACTGCTAAGTACATGTATGATGCTTAAACAGTATCTTGGACCATGTAAAGAGAGAAACAAACATTGAAATCATCCCTGATAATGTACTCACTATGTAGGGGTAA
This sequence comes from Mesocentrotus franciscanus, assembly GCA_037976565.1. Taxonomy (NCBI): domain Eukaryota; kingdom Metazoa; phylum Echinodermata; class Echinoidea; order Camarodonta; family Strongylocentrotidae; genus Mesocentrotus; species Mesocentrotus franciscanus. The sequence continues at coordinate 17,418,162 of CP137682.1, forward strand.
ATACCAATGTCTAAAAAGTTGTATATTTTCGTTTTGAGGTTTCCCTTTATAGGTGCCCCCTTTTTCCGGAAAGCGCCCTTTATTGTTGGTGCCCCCCCCCCCCACTATGAATGACGCTCCGCCGCCCCTGGCCTGCTAAAACCTCTGAATTTCCGGGGGCTCCGCCCCCTGGATCCCACGCCAATTTACACTCCGCTCGCTTCGCTCGCTACGCTCTACCTGATCGTAAATACTTTAGCCCCCCCACACTTTGAAAAAACGTTCCCCGGGCCTGATGTAAGGTGTGTGAAGCTGAAGCCCGACGCAAGTGATTGCTGTCTGCCCATCCCAACTGCTGTCCTAGTCTTGTACTGACTGGTTTTGACAATCAAGTAATACCTAAGATACTAGGAAACTATACACCAAATCGCTCGAATTGAGTTTGAAAATTCGATTTTTCTTCAGCTTCTCAGGGGGGCACATCCCCCCTGTCCGTGCAAGCGCGGAACGCCGCTAATTATTTTCTTACGAATCGCCCTCCCCTCGCCGCCGGCTGGATCCGCCTCTGTATGTACCCTCCCAGTGCGTGATTTCTCCTATATCTAGTGATATATCATTTTACTGTTACATTTTTTCTCACTTTACTACCTTTATTTTTATTGAGTGAATAGATGCATATTCTGAATATTCATTAGTTTTAATTGTGCATGTGGAAATGAAACAAATGCAAATCAATACAATTCAATTCAATGTCAAATACACTTTTTACATCTCCAAATATGCAGAATTGGGAACATAATATGTCAATAGCTTCTTCAAAGAGGAATAATAGAAGTACGTTAATAGAAACATTGTCATTACCAGTTATAAGTTAACCACTGATTTTGTCAAAATTCAATACATTTAACTTTTTGTTTTAATGATAATTTTTTCTTTTAAATCAAAATAGACCAAAGATATGAAGTCGCCCGATCGCAAATATTGATATCGACAAGATCCCTACTGTGTTATTGGGACAACCCATAGTCCCCCTTCACCCCCTTCCACACCCCAATACCCTCCCCCCCCCCTTGCTCGTCCAAATCGCTTGCCCCCCTGACGAGGTATGCCAGGTACGCCACTGAACCACAGTATTATTTTACAAAACAATCTATATCTAAACTAGGTAGATTTTCCCCATGCATTTTGTGTCGCACTGAGCTTCATTCGCTGTTTTCCAATTATTTGCCTGTACTCGGTTTTTCGAAGTTGTTTCTGACTGTTGAACCCTACAAAGGCTGCAATAGTACACTTTAATGAAAATAAATCAAAGACAAGAATTCAATATAAAGTAATATACATGTATTGCCTAATTTCATTAACAAAGTATGAAAAAATATAGTATAATCACTGTACGATCAAACTGAGTGTCGCACGAGATAGAAATTAAACAGCCTGCATGTTGTAAAACTATGTTTTTATTACGTGCAGCTATTCATGTTCACTTAGCTACAGATTGTCATGCTTGGCTTCAGCCTCTAAAGAATCATTAAGTATTTCCTCTTACAGCTCTAAAAAGTTCTTTTAATAGCCAAAACGTACTGAGATGTTATTCCTGAAATTATCTTGCATTATGATGATTTGTTTGTTGCTATTATGAAAAAGCCTTAATCGTCTTACAAATTGTTTTTTAGTACCTGCTCCAAAAATTTGTTATTAAATCATTGAATAAAATTATTTGTGCTTTTCTTTGGAGTTCAAAAAGAGAAAGAGTGAAAAGAAATGTCGGTATAAATAAAAAGTTAGATGGTGGTCTTGATATGGTAGACATTGAATCGAAAATAAATTCTTTGTATTTATCTTGGATAAGCAAATTATTGGATGAAAAAATTTACAGATGGAAAATCATTATTCAAATATTGGATTGAAATGATTGGAACTTTTTCGGATATATTACGATATAATTTAAATAAAAAAGATATGAAAATGTTGTGTAAACAAAATAGACTGCCAGAGTTTTACCAAAATCTTTTTTATTGCATTGTCAGAATTTAAATATCGAGGTTAGTTGAGGTAACGGAAATAGAAGAGGAGATATTATGAAGGAAAAAAAAGTCATATTAGATTTAAAAATTCTATATTATTGTTTTCAAAGTGATATGTAGCTGGAATTTGTAAAGTAAAGCACGTGATTAAAAATGGAAGTTGGAAAGATTCGATTCTGTTAAATAGTAAAGTTGGTATTCATCGATTATTATTTCTGTTCGAATACGCGAAATTGAGGAAAATGTTTTCCGAGCTATTGGTTGAATAAATTATGTATTAGAAAGACTGTTCCATTAAGTAGTAAACAAAACAATTCAAATTTGATAGAAGTAACTACAGGAGATTTGTTGATATATATTCAGTTTGAAGACGAAACATTATCATTTATCCCTGCTTGAACAAAAACTTCAGAAACCAATTGGTACACGTTACTGGGAAAATTATTAGAATTTACCCTTTTCTTTTAATTGGCAGAAAGTATTCGATTTTAAATTTCAACAAATATATATAGGATAAAGCAAGTTAAATTCGAAGTATTGCATAATATCTTTCCATCAAAACATAATTTATGCAGATGGCGTATAATGGACAATGACCAGTGTGATATATGTAAAGAAACAGAAACAACTTTTTATGTTTTGTTAAAATGTAATAAGGTTCTTTTTTTGGAAAATCATTGAAAACTTATTTTATAATTACTTTCATGAGCAAACAGATATTAATGAAAAAACATTAGTTATAGGGTATTATATTGAAGAAAAAGAAAACTTTGTGATAAACCTCATGTTAACCTTAGGCCAATACGTAATATACATAATGTATATCCAAATTCGCTATTATGGTAAAGAGTATAATAATAAATGTCTGTTTATTAATTTCAAATAAAAACTACGATATCATATAGAAAATAAGCAAAGTGTTTTATTGACGAAACACAAAGAAATTATTCAAGAAATGTTAAGGTTATGATGTAAATATATATAAAATATGAAATATGTGAAATAAAACACCTCGGTGAGAAAAAAAAATATTAAAAAATCAGTGGGCATGAATTCGATCAGTATACCTCATTGATGCCTTCATTTGGACAAATAAAAACACTTTTCTGAGATTGGTGGGACGAACTTGAGATGTCAGGCTTTTGGGTGACTCAGAAGAAAGTAGCTATGTGGTAG
>CP137682.1:17426340-17551340 GCA_037976565.1 Mesocentrotus franciscanus
ATGTCATGTGAACAACAGTTATTAGGATTCACAAGCGACCTGCACAAGAACTTGGACGAAGGACGTCAAACGGATGCCATAATCATGGATTTTTCGAAAGCATTCGACAAGGTTGGGCATCAACGGCTCTTGCACAAGTTGAACTTCTATGGTGTCAGAGGGAAGAATCTTGGATGGATCCAAAGCTTTCTCCATGGAAGAAGTCAAAGAGTCCTTTTGGATGGCAAGAACTCATCATCAATAGCAGTGGAATCTGGAGTGCCTCAAGGGTCGTTTCTTGGACCTTGTCTCTTTCTATTCTACATAAATGACTTGCCAAATGGTCTAGCATCCACAGTTCGCCTTTTTGCCGATGATGCGATTTCCTACATGACCATCGACAACCAACATCTTGCACACAATCTTCAACAAGACCTCAACAGGATTGGTGACTGGGCTGAAAAATGGATGATGGTTTTGAACACGGACAAATGCAAGGTACTCACGGTCTCCAGGAAAAGAAGCAAGGTACAACATGTGTATCATTTGAACAACACCCCTTGAAACCGTTGACTCTGCGAAGTACTTGGGTGTTACCATCACTTCCGATCTCAAGTGGACCCAACATATCAATAATACTGTCAACAAAGCCAATAACGTCCTTGCCTTTCTAAGACGCAATCTACGCATTAAATCTTCTGACCTCAAAGCCACTGCATACAAAACGTTGGTTCGACCGATCGTAGAGTATGCTTCCTCTGTCTGGGACCCAGCTACCAAGAACCTCATTCACAAAGTTTAAATGGTGCAAAGAAGAGCTGCGAGATTCACTCTGAATCGTTACCATAATACATCAAGTGTCAGCAGTATGCTGAAAGAACTAGATTGGACCACTCTACAAGAGCGCAGAGAAAATGACAGATTAAATATGATGTATAATATACACAACAAACTCGCTCATCTTCCGGCTCAGGACTATATCACACAAGTCATCCAGTCGACGAGAGCCACCCAACCACATTCATATCAGATGCCATACTCAAGAACTGAATCGCATCGGCATTCATTCTTTCCGAGAACAGTAAGGAGTTGGAATTCCCTGCCCTCAGAAATCGTTGCAGCGCCATCTGTTGGAGCCTTCCGTGGTCGACTGCAGACGGTTGGTGACAGTGGCTAGTCTCCCTCCATCCTATACATGGGCTTGTAAATATTTTGTAAATAAACTGTATTATAATGTAAAAAGCACTCGACTGGACGCAAATTGCGGTTCACACACATAGTTTGCAAGAATCTTCAATCAATTGAAGGAGGCAGACTTAATCAAAAGAAGAAGAAGAAGAAAGAGAAAGTGATAGAATGATAAAAGAATAACATAAGTGAAGGTGATAAAAGGAAGAAACAAAGACTAACATAAGGAAAGACAGAAAGAGGAAGTGATAGAATGATAAAAAAGCAAAGAATAACATAAGAGAAGGTGATAGAAGGAAGAAACAAAGAATAACATAAGGAAAAACAGAAAGAGAAAGTGATAGAATGATAAAAGAATAACATAAGTGAAAGTGATAGAAGGAAGAAACAAAGGGTAGCGTAAGGAAAGAAAGGAAGAGGAAATAATAGAATAATAAAAAAAAGAATAACATAAGAAAAGGTGATAGAAGATGAAACTGCACTCACGTTGACGTTTTCACGACGACGGGGATTCACGGAAATTGCCCCGACTACCGTCGTGTGATTTGGAAGGGAACGTGGGCCGAGAAGCTCGCGCATGCGCAGGGGATAAATATGACGTCACGCGTAGTAGCCCACGTCGGGTGCCTAAATCAAAAGCTCGCTAATATACCAGATTGGCCCCGAGTAGGGCCACGGGAAAGACACATAGACTCGTCATGCTACACTCCCTTTAAATGCATTATAATGATATAATATACATATGATATAATGGTTGCTAGAATATTGAGAGTCCAAGAACTTTCGATGCCCTCTAATACATAACACCGCTGATTCAATAGTTATCAGAGTAGTCCTCCCACCTGACTGGACCAACGCTACGCCACCAATTTCAATCAGTAGTAGATTCTGAATTTTGTAAAGGGAGGGGCACTATCAACCAACAACAACAATTAAACCAATTATAATAAGTTAATTGATCAGGCCAGTAGGCATCTATGATGCAAATAGATAATTTGTAATTGTATAGGCCTATAAAAAGAAATATTGCTTTATATAGCGCTTAGTACGAAATACCGTCTCTAAGCGCCTTACATATATTTTTATTACAACGGTCATCGGATTCATGCGCGCACAGTATGCACCATCTCCACTCCGTGTGGAATTTGCCTACCATGTGGTCACCGTGAGGACATATTGTATCACAAAGGCTTTCATCATCCTACCAGATCCCCATTGCTCTCCTGGGTATGGAGTGGCAAATGTAAATGAATGCCTTGCCAAAGACATCAGTGCCGAGTCGGGGAACGAACCCACGACCTTTGCATGTCCAGTTAGTGCTAAAACAGCTCGACTACGACACCTCTACAAAATAACTTACAATATATTATCTACAAGAGTAATTTAATGTCTGTCAATATTAAGACAACATTCATGGCAAGTTATTTTAGTTCATGATTTTGACGGTATAGGTGATATTCACAAAATGATCAACGTGCATAGTATGTGCATACGTACATGGGTATGTAGGTCAGCTTATATTTACCGCCTTGATGCGTGGGTAGCCGTAGTTGACACTTCTAATGACCACCCTCCCCTATCCCCCATCCCCACCCCCAACCCAATCCTTCTTCCCTCGTTTCCGATTTGACCCAAAATCAGTCACAAGGCTGTGAGCCATTCTATACGTAAATATTTGTTGTCACATTATGTCATAGCCTACAAGTGTTGCGTCTGCACTTCCTTCATGCATATGAGTGGACATCCACTTTATTTAGGAGTTATTATTTGTGACTAGGCACTACAAAACCACCACAAAGTCGCATGATTTGATTTTCAGTATGATCTCAATAAATTTGTAGTCGGTCAGCTTTGTCAAGTTTTGGTTTTTAGCATTTCCTGAAAAAGTATACTTCAATCTATGTAATTTCACAACTTGGAAGCACTAAACAATCTGAAAGTAGTATTTTGGCAGTGTTTTGCAGACCTCTGTCTGTCTGATCTTGGGTTTGCCTTCATACTTTAATTTCTTTATGACCCTAGGTATTAGGGATATTGGTCTCATTTAATATCCCACAAGTTTTGGATTTTCCGAGCTCTATCAGCAATGAGCTAAAATTGGAACCTCTGCCGAACGATGTGAAAATGAAATGACCGGTTTACCCTTCATCTAACAATTTTCGAAATTATAAAAGACTTTTCTTCTTATCTTTTGATTTGCTTGTTGGAGAAATTGTGCATATTGTCTGTAGATTTGTCCGTCTACTCCCCCGAAAACGGTCTTTAAAAATTATGTTAACAATGTCTAAGCCTTGTCAGCAAATAGCTGAAATTGGACCCCAATGTCGGTAAATGTGAGAAAAATATAAACTCAGTCGGCAAATTTCGGAAATATTATGGCCTTTCTCTTCTTTAGCTCAGTTACATTTGCTTGTTTGACTATTTGTGTATAAATTATTGTCTGTAGATTTGGTCTAACAACCCCCCACTCCCTTCTGAAAAAAGGTCGAGCGACTCTTCTTGCTCTCGTCATTCTCTAAATTTAAGGTTCCTGGTATCACCTTTTTAACCGGGTGAGTTCCAGTCCTTGTACCGCGTGGTTAAATATTAAATTAAAAATTAAATATAACGCTCTATTATCTAACCCTGTAAGTCAACAATATTGGACTTCGGCCGTCTTCTGTCTTATGATGGTGATTATATTATCGAACGGTCATTCATTAATTTTAAGTTACTTGCAGTCACACAAATAGATTATTCGGTCACTCAAAGAATACAGCCTAAAGAAACAAGTCTTGAGCAATCATGGTATAAATATCGCCAGAATTTACCATTTTGGGTACAGAGTTCCACTGGTGTTATCCAAAGGAAAAAGTTGACGAGGCTAAATTTTTTTTTATTCCTCAAAGAAATTATTCGGTGAGTATATAGCGCTTTTCTTTTCACCCCTGCAACTGCCCTCGAACAGAATATAAGTGACAAGTAGCTCGCAATTATTTGCGAACAGTTTCTGCTGGTCTATTTCATTAGCATAGCAATGAAGTCAACAAGTATATAGAATGTTCTTATCCATGAATTATTTCCATGCAACTTTGTATCCATTGTCCTTGTTCTAAGACATGTTTTTCTTTATTTCTCGTTTAATATATTCAAAAGCGAAACACATTTTGTTTCTACTCTTTATAGTCCTATATTTCTCCGTCCTGCTATAGTGCCCATCCTACGTTTCCTTCTTCAACGAAGATGCCTTTTTCTTCTTTACCTTACCTTATTTTTTTCTAATGATGTATACATTTTAGGTTGGTTATACATTGTACTAAATCGAACTTAATATATTGCATTTGTTAGTCGCCGTTGCCAATCATAGTGCATGTTACTTACCTTGAAACATCGGGGTTCTCACATTATAACATAAATCAATAGATTGAATATAAAGTATGACACTACAGTGAATTGATGCTTATACACATCTTAATTTTCGGTTTCCTTAGAATTGTTTTGTTTTATCTTTTTCTATTTGACATTACAGAACCGCAAACATGAAGCTGATAGCGTTCTCCGCCCTCTTGCTCATCACCTTGGCGAGTGCCCAGAAACCTTGCTGTGGACCGATGCAGATCATGACTGGAAATGGTATGATGAATGGTGGTGGCAGTGAAGGAGGTGCAGGTGGTGGTGGTGGTGGTAGTGGGGAAGGGGGTCAATAGATACTTCGTTGGTGGTAGTGGTAGTGCATGCGGTGGTGGTGTTTGTAAATGTGATGCTTGTGTGGAAATTGTTAATTTCAAGGATGATAATTAGCAGTACCGTGATTAAGTATTGATGATATTTGAGATAGGCCTTTTGCTGTCGTCAGCACTTTTGATGGTGGTGTTGGTGACATAGATTTTATGTTTGCAACAGAACACAATATTAACCAATGCGAATTAATGTTTTTATTTCGATAGATTTCAGGAATGTGTAAACCTACCAAAATAGTAAGTCAGTCTTGACTGACATGCATGGATAACGACAAAGTGATAATAATTCTGTATATTTGTATTCAACAGTATCATTTAAAATGACTTTGAAATGAACATTAACTAAAATTAGAATGTGTCACTCAAGTCAAACCAGCATGGCTAAAACTTCCTCTTATCTTCACAGGCGCCACAGTAGGGATACAAAATGGCGGACTGCAGGGGTACTACACATATGCCTATGGTGCATTCGACTATACCAATCGGCGGTTCGGTTACACCATGAATGTGGACCGCATCGACGGTAAAAGCTCGCACGACTACCGTGTCGTCCAGAAATACGATCAGGTAAGAACGAAAGTGAGAAGAGGGGAAGGGAAGAGGAGAGCGAGCGAGCGAGAGAGAGAGAGAGGAATACAAAAGATGGGGGTTGAGACAGAAAAAGAGAAAGAAATACAGACAGCAAGACTGATCGACAGACAGACTGACAGACAGACTGACAGACAGACAGAGAGATTTAAAAAAAAAAAGAGAAGAGAGGGAGGCAGAGAGAAAGAGAGAAAGAAAGAGAGAGAGAGAGAAAGAGTGAGTGAGAGAGGGTGGGGCAGGGGGAGGGGAAGAGAGAAATGAGGAGATGGGTTTGGTGACTGTACGTTCTGTTAAGGAAAAAATCCCTGAAAAATATTCGAATGCATGGTGATAAATGGTGATGATGAGCAGGAGGAGGAGGAGGGGAAGAGAAGGTGAACGATTATAGTGATACTAAGGATGAGAAGAACGATGGCGATGATGATGATGATGATGATGTTGATGATGGGTAGTGGTGGTGGTGATGGTGATGGTGGTAGTGATGATGCTGATAAAGATGATGACAATGAATGTCGTGTTAATGCTAAAGGTGGTGATGATCATCAACTCTGATGCTGTTATCAACAATTAAACGTATTAAATTCTAATATAAATTCCACCATTGTAGGCCGTGTATCATACATCTCAAACATGAAACTGTATTACACCAATTAACAATATTCATAAGATTCATCGAAAGAGGAAACTGATATTTTAATAGCAAACGGAATTCCAATACAACATTTTGTTAATTTGCAGGGATTCAATTCCATTCACGTTAACACTTTATAGTCTATGCATCATTGGAGATATACGTTTTGTGCTGTTTTGTTGAGCAGGATACAGAGTGGATCATACATGAAGTCACACAGAGCTGTCTCAAGAGGAAAGCCTACCAACCAGAACCAAGTGCCTGCGTCCCAAGTAAGTCATGACGAGAGAGAAAATAGTGTGAGAGAGAGAGAGAGAAAGAAGGGTGGAGAGACAAAAGAAGGGTGAGAGGGAGGTATATGAATGAGGAAAAGGAGAGTACACTATTTAGAAAAATAAATAAGTTTAAAGATGAGATTAATTAGATGTTCAATTAAACACTCCTGGTCCATGGTCCCCTTTCGGACGCATGGCAGGGTATAGAGCTTGTAATGTTTTCTTATTCTAGTTAATTTTAGTATTTTTATTTATTTATTTATGCATGTTCAAAATTTCACAATTCATTGGAGTTATCATCACATGAAAAAGAATATAATATAACAAATCATTTTCAATTTTACAATCCATTTGAACTGACTTCACTTCACGTGAAAAGGAATATAACAACTAATGGTTTATCAAAGACAAGTTGCAACTATTATACAGTTAAAGGAATGAACACACAAAGGTGATGAAACATAAGCAAATAGAGACAAATAAAATCCTAAAGGGTTCTGAACTATTTACACTATTTACAAAGAACAAGAAAAGAAAAGAAAAAAATATATATATAATTGTGAAGTCTAGTAAAAATTTATGTTCGATATAATGAGAACTGATATATAGAATTATATATATTATGTAAGTAATGTCTTACACCTGTGAAATTATAATACACTTGAGTGCTCTTTTAAAGGAGTTTGGTGATTTTAAATTTCGAATATTGTTAGGTAGAGAATTCCATACATCTGGACCCCTATGTCTGATTGATTTCTGGGCTAATGTAGTGTGAGGATTGACCACATGTAAATTCGAAGACTGCCTTGTTGAATATGAGTGAACCATGTTATTAGGTTGGAACATTGAAGATAAAGAAGTAGGTAACAATTTGATATTGAAACGTAACATAAATATGGCAATTTGGAGGAAGTTAATATCATCAACCTTTAAGCATTTCAGTTAACAAATAGTGGGGTCGCATGGTCACGATAACCAGCTCGGGTACATATGCGTACAGTATAAATTTGATATGACTGATCAGTCTCGCAACATGCCATTTTACTCATATTATATTCCTACATGATACCCATATTTTCTGGCACATAAAACACGGTTTTACACAATCTGTATTTTTTTAGTGAATAATCACTTTCGATACATTCAAGCTAGTTTACTCTTTAATAACACTCGAATTAAAGTCATATGCTGCCCCGTCGTTCACGAACCTCATATATCTCGTCTATCATGTTTATCGACGGATTATGTGATTTCTCCATTTTGTTTAAATCGCTGAAACCAGATCAAGCCGTGCTTTCAACATCCTTTTTCTTGGGAGGCAACCAAGGCTTGTTAGTGGATACCTGGTCATATACCTACTCCAGTCCCAAGGACCCTCTGGACGGGGTCGTAGCACTCAATCAGGTGCATGGATCCTGCCTACCTACAGGGGGCTCCATCTTCGGGAAGGTCAATAATGGTGGCACTGACGGTGAGTATTTTCACCGTTGCAATTGCCGCAAGAATGTCCTGCAGAATGGCGCAGACGGCATTGGCTTAACAGTCAGTCGGGTATTCTTTCGACTTCGGGAAGGTCAATAATTGTGGTAATGAAGGTGAGTATCTTCACCGTTGCAATTACCGCAAGAATTTTCTGCAGAATGGCGCACAGATCATTGGCTTAAAGATACCATGTCCCTTTTGCAGCCAACATCAAATTCTTTAGAACTTTGCAGGAATTATGAATATTTCATGTATGTCCTATCTGTGAAATTTAAACGTTAGCAGTGTCCTAATATTCAAATTATGCAAGGAAACCTGTTCACTTGCTAGACTTCACTGTCAGACACTATTGAGTGACTGACTGGCTTTTTAAAAATCTTTGGTAATATCATACATAAAATGAGCTGTAAAGAGTACATGAGCATTTGTCTACATTAATAACCCACTTCTTGTAATGGCCAAAATTAAACTGATTGAATCTTTGCGCAGCACAAAACGTACGACCATTCGGTACAATGGTCTGAAAATCAGACTATTACTTACTGGCTCTATAGCTCCTAAGTCGATTCGACAACTAATAGTCGTTATTTTCCCACTTAAAGACATTTTCAAGCCCCCTTTTTTAGGGAAGTTCTAATCACTCAGTTTTCCCAAGAGAGTTATGTCGCCCCCAATTTTTTTTATGAGGCCACCATCCATCTCCAGCCTAACCGCTCACGATGGTGGTCTCCTGCGTTCTAAATTACCTCTCTAATTTATTGAAAAATGTTTACTATGTATTTGTTATCTTTTGTGTATGCTTCGTACATGTTTATTGTATGATATAATTGTACATGACCTTCTATTTAATTACTTTTGTAAACATGTTATTCATTGTATTTGTTATTGTTCGAATTTTTGTAATATGAGTTTTAATTTGTATCTTTTTGAACGCAGAAATAAAACCAATCAAACAAAACAAACAACAAATTAGTATTGTCTTTCAAATGCCGTTGGAATTTAACTTTTTCATTTTTGTTTGGCCTGCAAATGGGACATGGTACCTTTAACAGTTAGTAGGGTATTCTAATGACTTCGGGAAGGTCAATAATGGTGGCACCGACGGTGACTATCTTCACCGTTGCAATTGCAACAAGAGCGTCCTGCAGAATGGCGCAGACATCATTGGCCTGACAGTCAGTAGGGTATTCTAATGACTTCGGGAAGGTCAATAATGATGGCACCGACGGTGACTATCTTCACTGTTGCAATTGTCAGGGACTACAGGGATTACAGGGACGCTATTTTCCGATGATTACACTGTAGCCCTATTCTGCTTAGACTGTCGGGTATATTTGTTTATATTTTTATCGCAGTTTCTTTCGTGATTGCGAGTGGAGTTCTGAACATGACTGTGGGAATACCTGATCCTGATAGATGGTTCACCCTTCCAAGCTACTGCAACAAAACGGTAATCCTTATCAATCCTCACATCGGCCCTGCCGTGTTCTCTATCTATAATTTATCAAGTGATTTTTTTAAAATAGAAATTAAAGTTCGTTTCATCATGCTGAATAATTTGTGTTACTTACAGGCCCTCATTAAAAAAATGTTTTTTTCCATTAGAAATTATAATCTTCTAGTCACGCCAAGAAATCTACCGTTGGAATACAAATGTATATCCTTCTCCGCCTTCCTTACAATTCTTCACCCACATCTACTTTTGATTATCTCCTCCTCCTCCCCGTCCTCCCCTCCCGTCCCCCTCCTCCTCCCCTTCCTCCTCTTCCTCATCCTTTACAACCTCCTCCTCCTCTTCCTCCTCCTCCCCCTCCTCTTTTTTCTCCTTCCCTCCTCCTCATTCTCTATGACTTCCCCATCTTCTCCTTTTTGTTCACCCTCTTGTTTCTGCCCACCCCCTGTTCCTCCTGTTACTCTTCTGGTTCCTTGCCCTTGCCCTGATATATCTATTGTTAATCTGGCATTAACATATGATGACTCTCACTAATTCTGTGTTTAATTATAATAACGTCAATGTGCGATATTAACTGTCATTTAAACTAGGCTTTACACAAAAATGTATGTGTTCCCTGTTTCCTCTTAATAATTGAAGTAGTTTATCGACGACACGATTTCATTAGATGCATCGAAACGGGTCTTAATAGAACCTTAAATCAACAAGTTTCACCCAAACCTTCAATCAATTGTGGCGTCAACTCGTTAATACCATGATTTTATCCGGCAGATCTTTGTGATCCAAAATTACTTCCATCCATCAATTATGTGTTATCATTTTAATATCATCTTTTTACAGAACGTTTTATCTGATGACAGCTCAGTGTTTGATCACGAAGTCCTGAAATTACCCGTCGTCTTCTAGTTCTCGTACGGGGGTGTCGTTGCCAAGGGACAGTTGTTGGGGCAGCCCGCTCTAATGAGAGGATTTCAAACTACCGATTGTCCTCATTTAAGCTTCCAATCAGTGTGATTTGCCCTTCCTAAAAAAAAGAGATTTATAGTCAACATAGTCTAGAACTTCTTAAATAATATTGAATTCATTATTAACCAGAATGATGGAGAAAAAAGTTGAATTTATGATATTTGGTAATCATTTATTATATGCTATTACTAATTGTCATGTTTGATTAAACAAATATTCGTAAATGCAAATGAGTTAGGATTGACTATTAACACTCTATGTGGCTTATAGTTTTATACATAGCTAAAGTAAACGGCAAACTTCGAAACGTGGCTAAAATTGTGACCATGATTGTTACGGATAAGTAACTTGACTTTACTGAGCTCTCATTGGAGGTTTATAGAAAATATTCACCGTCTAAAAGCATCATGGGTACTACATCTATGTTTTTTAATGTGATGCAACGCTACTAATGTTAATGAATGTAATCAGTTGATTTTTGTGAGGCGGTTTATCCCCCTCTTCTACGTTTGAAATAGGATCTGGCTACCCCCATTCAACCTCCATTAAATTTGTATCGAACCTTGTAAAGAAGAGAGTCACTTTGAATAAATTCTATCTGAATCACAAAAACAGCGAGGTGACCTCGTTCGTGTTGCTTTCTATGCGTTTACCCTAAACTCGTTCTCCGTTTGCAATATCATGGTCGTATTTAAAAGGAATGAAATTCAGCGTTAACTTTTAAGAGCTAATTGCCGAATAGTACGGATACCATTAACAGGGTGTAATATGTTCGTGGTCCGGTGAACCCGATTGAGTGATCATCTACCAAATTGGAAAGGGGGAGAGAGGGATAAAGAGCAAATGCAAGTAGAAGGAAGATGAAAAGAGAGAAAGAGAAGAAGAAGATTTTTTCTCCGAAAAAGTCGATTGGATTGTTTTAAGTACCTTACATCACCCATCAATTAGTTTCTCTCTCTTCTCTTCCTCCTCCCCTCTCTCTCTCTTCCTCCCTCCCTACCTTTCTCATTTCCTTTAAATTGTCATTCTTATTTTGTATGTACGAATCTCTCTCTCTCTCTCTCCCTCTCCTTCAATTATTCATTCGCTTAATCCGTCTCTGGTCCTGTCTCCTGGGACTACTTCATTTGATGAAGATTATTTTACGCCAATCGAGCTTCAGTGCATACTTAATGGAGAATGAAACTCACGATCACAATTCTCCGCTAAGTCCGCGGTCATTATTTGTTACTATAAACTCATGTCGATTCAATTCACCATGCTCACATTTCTCCCAGTACGTCCGCTGTTTATTCGTTTTGTTGCCTCTATAAACTCATGTCCATAAAATTTGGGCATTTTCATATACATGTTTTTGTTGATACATTAGACTACATATTTACTCCTCCATTTAACATCGCGTGCATAAGAAGTTCAACATCAGATGTGGATAAGGAGTTAACCATGAAATGTGCATGAGGAGTTAAAGATAAAGGCCAGTTCTGTCATGCGATTGCATTGTGAAAGAAACGTTGTGGAATCGATCAGACAAAGTTGATCATCTAGCATACCGTATAAGTATTAGTGTGTACTGCAAGGTCATGGAATCATCAAAATGATAAGAAATTTGGCCCAGTCTTGGTAAAGTTACAAACACTGTACACAGAAAGATGTATATGGGACTACCCTATATCTATCCAGTCCGGATAGATATGATAATTTACCGAATTTATCAATTAATAGGCGGTTTCCGGCAAAATTTGTATCATCACGTATTAGTTAAAACATATTCTTTCACATGATTAGTAGTAAGAGCTTCCATTTCATTTTTTTGAGAGGGGAGCGTTTCCCAAACTGGTCTATTCCTTTAAAAATTAGATGTGGATAATGATTAAGGATTAAGGATAAGGATTTCTGCTAGGATTTTCAAAACAAATGTGTTTAAAGTCGAATATTGATAAAAGAATGCAAAAAGTAGGTTTTCTGCGTACAACAGAAAACCCAAATTATGTATTCTTTTATCAATATTTGTCTTCCAACACATTTTCTTCACATTATGAGACAATTTAAGTGGAATTTTGCCATCAAATTTGGGGCAAATTTGGGGCTTCCAACACTTTAGAGGGGCTTCAAGCAGTATCTTGTTCCACGTAAAGAGAGAAACAAATATTATGTCATCCCTGGCAGTGTAATCACAATCATGACCCTAGGTGCCCCTTTTTTTCCAGAAATCGTCCTTTTTGTTGGTGCCCCCACCCCCACTTTTTAAGACGCTCTGCCGCCTCTGCTTCCTCTCCAACCTAACGACACGAGGCTATGCCTTCCACTGCCGTTGTCGCCACCCGCACCTCTCCCGCGTCCGATTCGTGATGCGAATCGACCGAGAACGAATAAGAACAAAACAAATATTCTGATCAAAGACGGAAAACTACGAGCATGCTTTTCATCATTACAGCCTTCTTCTTCATCACGTGGACTCCTAAACTGTTCGTCCACTTCTTACCACTTGGACTCATTTGCTGAGCCCTTGCCGTAATCCACATCCTACTCGATCTAATGCTCATCAACCACATCGTCAACTTCTTCGTCTACTATCTAGTCAACAATAGTTTAAGAAAGGAGCCGTTTAAAAAGTGTATATTTACTAGATAATTTACAGTAAAGGTGTGTTTGCCAGCCAAAACCGCAATACTTAAAGTGACTCGGTAACATTGCCTCAGATTCTGAAACAAAATCCTGGATTTAGCTCATGCTACAATCATAATAATAAACCTTTAGGTCAGTCAGGAATCCCATGACTTTTACAAGCCGATTGCCTGTCTGATTATCAAGATATTTATGATTGGAAATCGAAATTTCATTTTTCGTTTTACTAACGGTTTTTATAACACTACAGTCTGTTGGGGAAAATGAGTATGGTAAAACCGGTCATTCAGAGCGTTTACTTCTTTGAGGCACTTCATGATCATTTTGAAGCGCAATTTCTTTAGGGCTTCAATATTACACCTTATCACAGACACTGATAACACGTAGGGCCATGCATCTCAGATTTAACATTGTTAAAAGATGCCTTTGAGGGTTAAAACATTTCATTAAGGATTCAAACTTTTGACCTCTTAGGGGAGTAGTGAGTTGGTATAATTGTATAATGTCCATTGCACGATCAGCTCTCCGTCTCCTTCTACAAACTGCCTCAGCGAACCCCGGTTCGAGACAGAGTCACGTCTTTCGGATGGTGACGTTTAAGGTCGGTCCCCAGACGTAAATAATCATATCTGATTGATACACGTCTGTAAAAACCCAATTTACACACACATACACAAACTCACACACACATACGCACACACACACACACACACGCACACACACACACACACACGCATTCTTAGTACGAGGCATATTGACAGGGGCTGGGAGAATCTGCCCCATTCAACAAACCATGGTATCTTAATTCTGATTTTGACGATTCCAGGCAAGTATATTTGACTTATCTCTAACTAACCATTCTAATGTCTTCATTGCACTTAAAGTAAGCAAATGCAGGGGATAAATGTAGGAGTCTCTACCTATTATTCTTCTCTTCTCTTTGTTGTACTTTTGCATCACTAGGAACCCCCTAACTTGTATTTTGCTTGTACTTAATTGTCAGGGCTCACAAGGCCTCAAGCTACGCTTATTTTGGAGCCCGGGCCAGTTCTGTTCAAACTAAGTTTACAAGTTTATATTTTCAATGTATGTTTTAATGTAAACTGACTGTATTTTGTATTCAAAGCTGAACCAGTTCTGTTTAAACTAAATTTACATTTATCCATGTATGTTTTAATTTATACTGATTTTATTATGTTTTCAGATCTGAAAAAAATAAAATTGAAATGAAAATGAAAACAATTAGTCTTTGGCAAGATTCTGCTTTCAGGTGAGAGGCCTAATTGAAATCGAACTCTTCCACGAAAAAAAAATATAGGTCGGCCAGGCTCCGACTATCATGAGTATTACCTCGATTAAAATCAATTTATCTTACTCTGGGAGAAAAAAGCTTATCTGACATTAAATCCATTTTGCAATTTTCTTGTCAAATTGTAAACGATATAACATAGGCCGGCTTATCAAAATCAGCCGAGTTGCCAAGTACAAAAGTAAATACTTTATACTAGATTGATACGTCCGCCTTTGCCATGACAACTCAGAAGTTGACAAACGTGATGTTTCATAAAAACTAGGCACGATAGAGAGGTAAGGAAGAGAGATAAAAAGTGTCAAACTGGAGACAGGTAGAGAGACAGAGAAAATATGTGCCAACATCGAAGACAGATGAGGGTAGTAGATAAATGGAGGGAGGGGAGACCGGAGAGAGAAGGGAGGAATACTGGAGAAGAGAAGTAAGGAAGGGATTACTGGGGAGAGAGAGAGGGAGAGGCTGCAAGAGGGAAATGTGCAAGGTTAAGAGAGGGGACAAGGAAAGAAAATAAAAAAGAGATAAGTTTAGCTGTACGTGCTTGAATCCGATCTCAGTGTAATCTTAAACCATAATTATAAAAAAACATGAAAATCGTCAATAAGTCCCCCTACCACCATGTACTTAGTTTAAAGACATAAAAATAAACATTGACAAATAAACTGTTATCGAGGTTATAAAAACCCTGCAAAAAGTGGCGGTACAAGGTTTTTTTTAATTGATGGGGGTGAAAAGCGAGGCTAAGGAAACTGGGCATGGGTGTTCATTTCGGATGTTAGAACGAAAACAAAAAATGAAAATCGCGATTGGTTGCAATAATATTTCATTTTTTTTCGATGCCCTAATCAACCACAATAACCCCGCCTCTACCATGTGTGTACAACTATTACAGAAACTGACGGGGTGAGGGATTAAGGGCGACCGGACAAAGGCATTTATAATTTCAAACAAAACATTCCTGACTACATGTGCCAAACAGCTTCAAGCTTTTCCTCTCTCTTTCTCTGCCCGTACCCCATCTCCGAGTCCCTCTATCTATCTCTCCATCTTTCTTTCTCCCTCAATCTTTCTACTCCCCTCCTCTCTCGCTCTCTCTCTCTCTTTGTATAATAGCCACTCCCCTTTCCTTTTCTATCCGCCATTTCCTTCATCATTTGCTCTCCTACGCTAAATGTAATTGAATTTCCTACTTCACAATGTCCTCAATGTTTATCGCGATCATTACGTCGTGAATATTCGTTGACGCTCGTGTTCCTCGCCAGGAGTCCTTAATGTCTTGCTTTTAATGGCATGATAGTTACTAAGAAAACTCGATTCGGTATAAAGTGCTATTCTCTTGATTTCTACATCATTCTGCTAACCGCATAGACTTTTTTTTATTCAACCCGACCTTTTTCTTCGACATATGGGCCTCAAAGGAAGCTTTGATTTAGACTTTGAAAGTACACTGGTCAGATATTTTAGGTTTTCATTTGACTGTGAGGGCAATCTTAAACTGATAAACTTTCAATCGTGCCTGGATTGTTAAAC
The DNA here is from genome assembly GCA_037976565.1 of Mesocentrotus franciscanus. NCBI lineage: Eukaryota > Metazoa > Echinodermata > Echinoidea > Camarodonta > Strongylocentrotidae > Mesocentrotus > Mesocentrotus franciscanus. Next base: position 17,442,086 of record CP137682.1, read on the forward strand.
GTTACAGCTAAGGATCACATGGCAAAAAATCGAGATTTCGAGCACTCCTTGATGATGTTTAACAATACGAGCAAAGATCTGGATCATCTTGAAAGCCGGGTCGACGGCGACATCCTGAAAAGCATTATTAATTTGACCTACTTCATAATGGTGTTGGTCCTCGGACTCCCGGGCAATGCCATCATCATCCAAGCTTACGCGTGGAAGAAACGGAAGGCAAGCACGGATATCTTCATCATGGCTCAAGCGATAGTCGACTTCGTCGCTTGTTTATTCACGCCTGTCTTAATCATCAGAAACAGTTTCCCGAAACTGATTACGACAGGTTTGTGCCGGATGTCACCACTTGCAGAAGAGGCACCCGCATTCGTGTCCCTTCTCCTCACCACGGTAATCAGCATCGATCGCTACATGGCCGTGTGTTATCCGCTACGACGCCGAATGACGGTGCGTATGGCCATTGTACTAGTTACCGTGTGTGTGGTCGTCAGCACCGTGTTCAACATTCCGCTTGCAGTTTTAGCTAAAGTCCGATTTTCTGATGCAGGCAAAAGAAAGCGATGCGACATGTCCTTCGGTAAAGAGTCTTACCATATCGTTTTAACGGTGACGTGTTCGACATTAGCATTGTTTATCTTGTCGATTATGACGACGACTGTTCTTTATGCTTTCATATACAACTTCCTCCGAAAGAGGGCAAAAATTCACGCAGTCCTTGTGGACAATGAGCTCCCAGTAGCTACCATCAGCTCAAAGACCCAAATCACTTGTACTCTCGGTTCCAGCTCGACAGTAGACCACGCATTCATGCCCGGTGCAGAAAACAAAGATTTCGGCGGAGCTTCAGCCACCAAAACAGCAGTTCAGCATTTGAATGTAGCTACTGAAGGATGTTCAAATAAAAAAGATATTGCATCGTCAACAAGTAGTAAAGTCACCGATTCGTATCTCATGTATCCCATAATTGAACCGTCTCAGGACAACCTGATACCACTCCCTATACGACAAACTCTACATCACCCACCAACGTCATCGCCCAAAAGACCTCTTTTTAGGCGTCGTGGTACGAATCAACCAAAGGTTTTCAGGAAGAAGCAGGAAGTTGACTATGGAAGGAAAACAACGCTCATGCTCCTAATTATATCAATATTCTTCTTCGTCACTTGGACTCCAAGCATGATCTTCCCCCACATCCCCCGTTCGATCATTTCTAACGGAAGGCACATTCCGGGATTCATGACCATTCTTAACATCCTACTCGCTCTCAAGCTCACTAACCACATCGTCAATTTCTTCGTCTACTGTTGGGTCAGCAACAGTTTCAGAAGAGACGTGAGGGAGTCGTTTAAGAAATGGCGAGGCAGGGAATAGTTATGAAGATATAGATCTTCTGATGACATAGATCTTCTGATGACGCAATCTATAACTGAGACAAGGGGTCGAAACGGCTGCCCTAATTGCTCGTTTAGATATGAGGCGGCAAAACCACAGGGGTTCTTTAAAGGTAGTGTATCCCTTTTGCAGCCAACATCAAATTCTGTAGAACTTTGCAGGAATTATTAATATGTCATGTATGTCATATCTGTGGAAAAGCAGTGTCCTAGTATTCAAATTATGCAAACTCGTTTACTTTCTAGACTTCACTGTCAGACACTAGTGACTGACTGACTTTTTTCTTTGGTAATAACATACATAAAATGAGCTGTAAAGGGTACATGAGCATTTGTCTACATCAATAACCCACTTCTTGTAATGGCCAAATTAAGCTGATTGAATCTTTGCGCAGCACAAAACATACGACCATTCGATACATGGGTCTGAGAATCAGACTATTTAATTAAACGAGCGCGCTCGCGAAGTTCGATTCGACAACTAACGGTCGTTATTTTCCCACAAAAAGCAGTTTTTAAGCCCTTTTGTTTTGAGGGAAGTTATTAGTATTATCTTTTAAATGCCGTTGGAATTTATCCTTTTCATTTTTTGGCCTGCAAATGGGACATAGTACCTTTAAAGATGACTTGAACTGTTATACATTTGACTTACATGTATATATTAAGTAAGGAATATATCTAACTGTCTATTCTATTTCCTTGTTTACTTTCATTATATAGTTTATGTTATATATATGTAATATAGTATAGTAAAAATAGTAAACAAATTCTTGACAAAGACAGGGAACCAGACTCGACTAGCACTTGTGCTAACTTCTGGTACCCCCTTTAGCAACAAAAGTGTTCACACAATCTTTTATTTCATTTGTATATAGAATACTTTGTAAAACATTGTTAATCTTATTCATGTGTAATGTTATTTATATTGTGTTATTGTTATATTTTATGTAATCATGATTGATACATTATGTTTTACTTGTTATTGTTGTTGTTAATAAACTCTAACTCAAACTCAAATACGCTTCACATTTCTGAATCCTATAACACAGGGCTCACTAAATACGCTCAAGTCTTTTGTTGCGCCCAATTACCATTCATTTTACACGTTAAATAAAACCGGCGGTTTATTTTTGCGGCGGATTACTGCGCCATATGAAAATAACTTGAAAACAATCCGTTCTATGTGTAAAAATATGCAGCCGCTCCACCTACGGATATCCTCTGTATTTTATGAAATAGAACTGCAGTCTTGTCATGCTTGTAGACGGTGTAAATGGAGCATTCGAAATCTGGCAAAAGCTCTCTACACACCTCTCAGCGGACACGCGTTCCCCAATCTCCCTATTTACACGGCTTTCGAACAACCTCGGTTTGTATAGACGGCGCGAGGCAGAGATACTTTCCCGGATGATACCTTATACAACACATCTCTTCTGTAAACTTTGCAAGTATATTGAGATAATCTCAAGGAAAAAAAAAATCGGAAATTTGATTGATAAATGATAAGTATTTTACTGTGTCGAACAATAATTATCTCTTAGATTTCATTCACAATTGCTCATAACTGTTTTCATGCAATGTTGCTATTCAGTATGCTTGTTACAACATAATTAGTAAGTACGAACATTGATTGAAAAAGTCAAAACGCTTGAATTTGTATTGAATACTGTAACTTGCATTCTATTATGTTAGACTAAATAAAAGAAACAATAAAACATAGTAATAAATATCTTTCTCTCTGTGTCTCTCTTTCTCGCTCACTCTCCTCTCTTGTACAAGCGGCGCGATCCATGTTGCCGACACACAGATATTAGGGACTTTTAGATTTGCACGTCGAGAACGTGGACTGCCACGTGTGCCATTCTTTCAAGGCACTGGCCCATGCCCGGCAGTGCCTTAAAAAGACGTCACATTACCTTAAAAGGATGTCACCGTGGCAGTCCACGTTCTCGTCGTGTAAAATCTAAAAGTCCCTATTGATCAATGTCACCAGGACAAACCAGTCATGGATAAAACGCTGCTTCCATAGTACTCTGGAAACTTGGGTTAAAGGTAATACAAAGTTTTGGAAAAATTTGAAAATTCGATGGATAGTAATTCTGTAAAATGTTGATATATTTGGATGCCCATGTGGATGTATTATAAGCACTCAAAAAATTAGCACCTAAAACACTTCTGCTTTCGAGCAAATTGAATAATCATAATTTACCGGTGCTCCCGGTAAATTTCAAATATTTCAAATAGCGCCTAAGGCCATTCCATGGTAGCTGCGTTCATGAAAATCTCAGAATATGCAGTTCTGATATATAATTTCCAAACGGGAATAGCAAATCGGTCGCTTGTAGTCAAGAAACATTGTTTTAAAGCTAAAGTTATATCAGTCTTTAGAGGGCGCTTTACAACATAAAGAGTTTATTATTTACAATTTAATCACTTTAGACTCGTTTTCAACCGCGACAACGATCATTGAATATTGTACAATCGCATATGCTTCCAATATGTTCATTTGAACCAAATTCATGACCCCATACCAAAACTTTGTATTACCTTTAATCTTAAAATGCGGAGGCGAACAGAGCAGTCACTGTGTACGTATCTATACATTAACTTTGGAAGCTGGGCTGCGTACGCTGTCTTATGCAGCCGTCGTTAGCTAAATTAAAATGGACTGCATGCATGTATTATTAACTATAGGTTCCGACAGATCCAATCCTATCCAATCCAGTCCGGGAATTTGTAGAACGTCAAAGTCGAGTTGCCGAATCAAGATCCATGATTTCAATAGTGAGATGGATCCTGTACGCCCAAAACATGCATGTGTGAGTTGGCCAAAAATATTAAGGGGGATGACCGCCTCTCGCCCCCAATTGCCATCCAACGTAGTATAAATTCTTCACCAGAAACAAATCGTGCTCTTCATATGCGTGATGGCCGAATATGACTAGATTTTTGTAAACATATATTAAATGCAATTAGAAAAAAAAAATGATTGAGTGACCTGATCATCCAGAAGGAAAATACAGTGTTGTCCATAAAGTTGGAATATTTTTTTTCCTCACCTCTTTTCATGAAAATACTGTGACAATATTTTGTATTCTTGAATATTAAACTTTATATCTTATCAGAATTTTGTTGATCAATCCGTATGACTGAACACAGTTCTGAAAAAGATGTTTGTTATTTTTGGCTGTTTTTCAGAAAGTCCGTATACAAAATAGGAGACGACATTCCAAATTTAACATCACTAACAATTACAAATTATTTACAAAGAAAAAGTACAAATTACAAAAAAAAAGAAAAGTTATATGCTTTTTTTTTGTAATTTGTACTTTTTCTTTGTAAATAAAATAGAGGCAGAAGAAAAACAGAAGAAAACCAACAAAAAGTATCATGATCGAATCTCGGTATCTTTTTAAAAACTCATTGGCAAGATATGTTGGATGCATTTTACAGAAGCCGTTAATTTGGTTCGCGTTTTTACAGTTAGGGTGGTTATTAAATGTAAACTTTATCTAAATCAAGAATAGATCATATTCTCAAAATTATTTCATGAACATAGATAATAAACATTATTCCGTATTTATGGATCGTGTATCATACGGAGAAAAGTATTGAAAAACAAACACAAACACACAGAGAGCAGCGAGGGTTGGGAGAGAGGATTAGAAGCTAATCAAAAGTCAAGTCGAGGGACGAATGACTTTTATATTGGAAAATGTGAGATTTACTAAAGGAAGCATCATTAGCATCAATATACATCAATAGAGCCTTCTCTCGTGCAGGTCCATTTCTAAAGAATAACCTCCAACTTAAGAGCCCTACATTAGGCCAAAAAAAAAAAATCATTTGGTTGTCCTCGACCGCCCGCTCGTCATTTTCGGCCCGCTCGTATTTTTTTTTTTTTTTGGAGCAATTTTAAAAGTTTTTTTGAGCAATTTTAACCATTTTATGCATGTTGCAAGGATCGCAATGTGTCCCGTCGCCAATTTGGTCTTTCAGTACGCAATTCTGTTTTTATATTATAATATAGAGGAGGGATTTTCGGCCAGATGGCAATTTTGGGCAGGTCCGTTGTACGCAGGTGAAATCACTTTAAAATACATAGCATAATAGCATATCACATAATCACACACATACAATACATTTCAGAGTCACAGGAGATCGACATTTGCAATGGAAAATGCATCCTTAAATATCACATTTTAGCAATGTAATCGGCGGTCCTGCTACCTGAATCTGAAAAATCAAATATCTTACGCGTGTCTGTAAGGAAGATGGGTACCAAAACCTGAGCTGTATTTCAAGTATTTTCAGATTTAGATCGCGATTTTTCATGTATAGCATACTCAAAGTGTCTCACAGCACGTATTCAATCACTGCAGTCGGATAGCGCGCACACACGATCACTGCATGCAGGGGTAATTTTCGGCGCGCCCAGCTCTGGCTTGGGATACACGCTCCGGCCGGCGGCCGCACGCGCTATAGATCAGCGGGTGAATGAACGACGCGCGTGCGCTCCCCATTGACTTTGTACATGCGGCCGAAAACTGCCTCGCTGTAGCCAAAAACTACCTCCGAAACAGTGAGAATGAAATTGAATATTGCCCTGGCAATTCATGACTTTTTTCTGGGATTCTTTTTGTGTTTAAATAATAATAATATTGGCCTCATGATTTGAACAAAAATGAAAATAAATAGGAAGTAAAGAGTCCAAATAAAGAGGGGGAAAAAATGAAATGGAAAAAAAATAAAAAATAAAAAATCCGCCCGCCCGCCCCTACTTCAGAAAAGCAATCGAGGACAACCAAATGATTTTTTTTTTTTGGCCTTACCGGCTCTGCATAATTTCATGAGCGATTTCAAAACTGCTTTAAAAACATACCTCTTCCAAAGCATAACTGCCCTTGATTCATGACTGACATACACATGCAACATTCCATTTTAGTATTAAGAATATGAAATTCGGCTTAAGTTCGCCATCAGCAAATATTATTATCGGAAAAAATGTATCATGTAAGCAACATCAAAGCATCTATTAATGTCTTCTATCGCCCATTGACAGCCAATCTTGGTCTACTCTGTTGTGAAAAATGCTTATCCGATTACAATATACCAGATCTGCAGCCTTTTTTTTTTATCACGCTGGATATCTGAAAGAAAATCCCTCAGTCACCGATTCATTTCAATTGGGGAATCAGAATTTACTGATCACGGAATAAACAATAATCATACATTTAGCAAAGAAATCGTTCTATTGATGTTTCTATATAAGAACAAAGCTATTCAGCACAACGAAACACCAAAATCAGAACAAATTTGTAAAGTGTACGTGTGACATAAACACATATGAATTCTAACAAAATTAATGTATATGACAACGGAAACATATTTAATGTATTTAAAAAAAATATATAAAAAAATACACGTCAGATACATGGATTAGGCATCGGAAACTCTTATTATACATGGAGATAGATAACTATGATAATAATAATAATGATAATAATAATAGTAGTAATAATAATAAAAATAATAATAATTATAAAAATTATAATAATAATATTATGTCTTGTTTACCCACGTTAGCTTCATCGGTATTAATACTGTCTTCCCTGAGAGCCCTCCAATCATATTATTACCCCGGCTTTGGAGATTGAGAGAAAAATCAAGAGAAAGCATATAATTTATTCTTGTATACTTATTGTAGCTGTGGAATAGATGGTATAAGTCCAAATGTTGTGAAATTCACGTTGACATACATTGTTGAACCTTAATATTTGTAATTTATCGTTAAAAACAGGCCATGTACCCAGTAAATTTAAAATATCGAAGGTAATACCTGTATTTAACAAAGATGACCCATCAGACTTTTCGAACTATCGACCCATATCTATCTTGCCATGCTTCTCCACGATAATTGAAAGATTAGTTTATAATAGATTATATGGATTTTTAGCAAAATATAATATTTTATTTCATGGTCAATATGGATTTCGTACAAACCATTCTACTGACATGGCTTTTAATTGAAATACAGGATAAAATAATACAACATTCTAATAAAAATAAGCATGTAATTGTTTTTAATGGACCTTTCTAAGGCCTTTGATTCGCTTTCTTTATCTTTATTATTCAGGAAATTGCAATATTATGGTATAAGAGGCACAACGTTTAAATGGTTTGAATCCAACTTATTAAATAGACAAAAAGTGTACTGTCTTTAATGAGTGTACATCCTTTTTTTTAAACCGTACAAACAGGAGTACCTCAGGTATCTATTTTAGGACCTTCGCTATTTGTATTGTACATAATTGATATTATTAACTCTTGCCCTGGATGTGATTTGATGTTATATGCCGATGACACAACCATTCTATCCGCTCATTATGATATTGATCTTTTACTTCCTATTTTAACTGAAAATTTTTCTAAAATATCATCTTGGTTTAAGTGCAATAACAATAACGCAATATATATATTTTCATAAAAGAGGATATCAAGTACCTAGAAACATAAAAATATACATAGATAATACACTCTTGCGAAGAAGTGAAAGTGTACTTTTGTGGGTGTTACTTTGAATGAATCCTTGAATTGGAAGGATCATATTACTTCTGTATGCCTAAAAGTTGCACGTTATGTCGGAATTATGTATCGATTGAAAAATATTTTACCTGCATATGTCTTATTTAATATTTACAATACGTTCATTTTGTTCAATATTTCTTACTGCAATACTGTTTGGGGAAATACTTATTGTACACACTTGCACAAATTAATTATATTACAGAAAAAGGCAATACGTATATGTACTAATTCAAGTTATATGACACCCTCATCCCCACTATTTAAGAAATTATGTACACTTAAGTTATTAGATATAAACAAACTACAAATATGTTCCCTTGTGTAAAGATTCAATACCCACACTTTGTCTTTATATTTAATGAATATGTTTTCTTTAAATTCTCAGATTCATAGTTATCCTACAAGAAATTCAAGACATTATTACTCATTAAAGTAATTTCAAGGGATTTTCAAGAATTCTTGTGAAAGTGTGTGCATGTAATATATTTAACATTTGTAAACATTCACAGCGTACTAATGATATTTTGGTTGTATCAGGGAATTGGGATTGGACTCCTTGGCTGTATTGTCCATAAAACAAACATGAAATGTTATATAAACGCGCCCATGAAACTACGTAGAGAAATACGTTTGGCTGTTTTACGAGATATAAAGAATACAAGGAGAGGACAGACCACAGAAGAGAAGATGGAGTGAGAATTACACAAGAAGAAATTAGAGAGGGTGATAGAGAGTGTGTTAAAATTAAATGACTACCTTTTGATCATTATCATTTCGAGTCATCACACAACTACTTCCCAAATCCTAGCAAAAGTCAGAGCCACGTCGTTGGCCTCTGCCAGGTCCCTCTCTGTGCATTAGTCAGCTATCATGTCACAGCTCAGTAGATGGTCCATCGTCTGAGGTCCATCAGAAATGCACATACAGTCATACACACACACGCACAACACACACACGCACACACGATCACACACACACACACACACACTGGAACATGTGCGCACTTATAGAGCTCGTCTGGTGCCATGAGAAAATATAAGTAAAAGAGACAAGTCTCTAAATTTTCATACTCAAAGTTGACATTACGAAAATATTTAGTAGGTGATAATGGTACAAAAAATAACTTAAAGGCACTGAACGCAAAACAACAACAAATCTCACACACAATCTCTCTCTTCCTCTTTCCCCCTCTCTCTTACCTCTCCCTCTCCCCTCTCCCTCTTACTAAACTCACATCTCTCTATATATTTCTCTCTCCCTAGAGTCCCATCTATCATCAACTCCCAACTCTCCATTTCTCTCTCCCACTATCTCTCTCTTCTATCTCCCTTCTTTCTCTCAAGAGTCCTGTCTCTCTTCTCTCTGTCTCTTTCTCGCGCCCACTATCTCTCTTTCCCCCTCTCTCTGCTCATTTCAGGAAATTATTTTTTACTCCATTATACCAATCAGTGTTAATCTCGATAACGTAGCCTATTAAATTTTCCGTTGTCGTACGATCACGACCATGTCAACCGTAAGTATTTACTCTGTAAATTACCTAGACAATTCACTCAGATATAAAGTGCCTCGCTTCTGATAATCCTGCCATTCTGTTATCCATAAGCGAGGGCTTTAGTCATCCTCTCTAATATTCTGATATTTTCCCCGATGATCTCCTTCTTTTTTATCAAATTAAAAAACGATTAATCTATAATATCCCGTATGCTGATGATCTTTTCAGACTGTGGGATTCATTTTGGAGCTCAGTGGAATTTTTGACAATTGTGTCCGAACAAAAACTGCCGAACGGTTTTGAGCATTAAATGACATTGATCTTATGGATAATAGAATCATTGTTTGATGATGATGAACAGGACATCGAATGGTCAGTGCCATCTTGGAAGAACTGACGATGACAAGACGGACATTGACGGCATCAACCAAAACATCATTGTTAATTTAACCTATTACATAATGGTGTTGGTCCTCGGACTCCCGGGCAATGCCATTATCATCCAAGCTTACGCGTGGAAGAAACGGAAGGCAAGCACGGATATCCTCATCATGGCTCAAGCGATAGTCGACTTCGTCGCTTGCTTATTCACGCCTGTCTTCATCATCAGAAACGGTTTTTCGAAACTGATTACGACAGGTTTGTGTCGGATCTCACCACTTGCAGAAGAGGCACCCGCTTTCGTGTCCCTTTTACTCACCACGGTAATCAGCATAGATCGTTATTTGGCTGTGTGTCATCCTCTACGACGCCGAATGACGGTGCGTATGACCATTGTATTAGTTATTGTGTGTTTGGTCGTCAGCACCGCGTTCAACATTCCGCTTGCCGTTTTAGCTGAAGTCCGATTTTCCAATGCAGTCAAAAGAAAACTATGTGGCATTCCCTTACGTCACAAATCTTACCATATCGTTTTAACGGTGACGTGTTCGACATATGCACTGTTTATCTTGTCGATTATTACGACGACTGTTCTTTATGCCTTCATATACAACTTCCTCCGAAAGAGGGCAAAAATTCACGCAGGCCTTGTGGACAATGAGCTCCCAGTAGCTACCATCAGTTCAAAGAACCAAAACACTGGTACTCTCGATTCCAGCTCGACAGCAAACCACGCATTCATGCCCGGTGCAGAAAACAAAGATTTCGGTAGGGTTGCAGCCACCAATACAGCAGTTCAGCATTTGCGTGTAGCTACTGAAGGATGTTCAAATAAAACAAATCTTACATCGTCACCAAGTAGTAAAGTCACCGATTCGCATCTCGTGTCTCCCATAATTGAACCTTCTCAGGACAACCTGATACCACTCCCTCTACGACAAACTCTACATCACCAACCAACGTCATCGTCAAAAAGACCTCTTTTTAGGCGTCGTGGTACGAATCAACCAAAGGTACTCAGGAAGAAGCAGGAAGCTGACTATGGAAGGAAAACAACGCGCATGCTCCTAATTATATCAATATTCTTCTTCCTCACCTGGGCTCCAAGCATGATCATCCCCCTCATCCCCCGTTCGATAATTTCTAGTGGAAGGTACATTCCAGGATTCATGACCATTCTTGACATCCTAATCGCTCTCAAGCTCACTAACCATATCGTCAATTTCTTCGTCTACTATTGGGTCAGCAACAGTTTCAGAAGAGACGTAAAGGAGTCGTTTAAGAAATGCCGAGGCAGGGAATAGCTATGAAGATAAAGATCTTCTGATGACATAGATCATCTGATGACGTAATCTATAATTGAGACAAGGGATCGAAACATCTGCCCTTAAAGGAAACCTCATCCCAAAGAATAAGTGTAGGTATTATGAAAAATAAGATGTATTCCTGCCTTTTGATGTACAAGAAAAAAAGTACAAGAGATATATAAACGAAGATATTCTTGGCATGATGTGATGTATTTTAGCATGACATGGGCGCAGCCATTTTCTTGAAAATGTGACGTACCAGTTGAAGTTGTATACCATGCACCAAGCTTATAGTTGAACAAAAAAATTTAATCGATAACAAACCTTTACTTTTCAATAAAGACAAATCATAGCTAAGAAGATAGAAATTGCATTTGGTGAAAACTATATAACAGGGGAACAATTGGAACTAATTCATTTCAAAATACTAAAATAAAGCAGTCGACAAATTTATTTCATTTATGACAAACCTTCATCCCAGAAGAGCACCAACTTATTTATTCAATTTGCGTTCTGGCAATTGTAGTACAACGGATAATAGCAGGTGAATGAAATGATTCATCACCACACACACCTGGGAAGGAAGCGTCCATAAATTTGTATACGTTTACTTGAAAAACGACTTCACATAGTACGTCACGTTATCAAGAAAATGGCGATGCCCATGTCGTGTTGAGAAGCTGCACACTATTCTTGCTCTATGCCTCTCTCGTTCACTTTGGTGGGAAATCTTGTAGATAAATGGGCAAGAATATAATAAATCCCTCAGAATAAGTAAAGTTATTTCTTGGGTGAGGTTTCCTTTGATGCTCGTTTAGATATGAGGCGGCCAAACCACAGCGGTTCTTTAAAAATGACTTAAAGTGTAATACGCTTCAAATTTCTGAATCTTATAACACAGAGCTCACCTAGTACGCCCAAGTCCTTTGTTGCGCCCAATTACCATTCATTTTACATGTTTTAAACAAAACCGACGGTTTATTTTTGCGGCGGCTTACTGCGCCATATATGAAATATATATATATATATATATATGAAAATAACTTGAAAGTAACCCATTTTATGTGTACAAATATGCCGCCGCTCCACTTTCGTATATCGTCTGGATTTTATGACATAGAACTGCAGTCTTGTCATGCTTGTAGACGGTGTATATGGAGCATTCGAAAACTGGCAAAAGCTCCCTACACACCTCTCGGACGTTAGACGTTCCCCAATCTCCCTATTTACACGGCTTTCGAACAACCTCGGTTTGTATAGACGGCGCGAGGCAGAGATACTTTCCCGGAAGAAACCTTATACAACACATATCTTCTGCTAACTCTGCAAGTATATTGAGATAAACTCGAAATATACTTTGGAAATTTTTACTGCGTCGAACAATATTTATCTCTTAGATTTCATTCGCAATTGCTTATAACTGTTTTCATGCATAAATGATAAGTATTTTAATGCGTCGAGCAATAATTATCTCTTAGATTTCATTCGCAATTGCGTATTAATGTTTTCATGCAGTTGTGCTATTCTTGGTTGTTACAACATATATGACCTTGTAGTTAGTACGAACATTGACTGAAAAAGTAAGAATGCTTGAATTCTTATTGAATACTGTAACTTGCATTCTATTATGTTAGACTAAATAAAAGAAACAATAAAAACATAGTAATAAATATCTTTCTCTCTGTGTCTCTCTTTCTCGCTCGCTCTCCTCTCTTGTAGTACAAGCGGCACGATCCGTGTTGCCGACACACATACCTTGATCAATGTCACCAGGACAATCCAGTCATGGATGAAACGCTGCTTCCAAGTAATCTAGACAATTGGTTTTAATCCTTAAATGAGGAGATGAGCAGAGCAGTCACTGTGTACGTATCTATACAATTCACCTTGGAAGCTGTGCTGAGTACGCTGTCTTATGCAGCAGTCGTTAGCTACGTTGAAAATGGACTGCATGGTTTATTAACTATAGGCACTGACAGATCCAATCCAATCAAATCCAGTCCGGGAATTTGTAGAACATCAAAGTCTACTTGTCGAATCAAGGTCCATGACTTCAATAGAGGGGTGGATCCCGTACGCTCCAAACATGCATGTGTGAGTTAGCCAACATTATTAAGGAGGGTAACCGCCTAGCTATCGCCCCAATTGCCATCCAATGTAGTATAAATTCTTCACCAGAAACAAATCATGCTCTTCATATGCGTGATGGGTGAATATGACTTGTGTTTTTAAAATCATAGATCAAAGACCATTAGAAAGAAACTGAAATCATTGAGTGACATGATCATCCAAAAGGAAAATACCACGTTGCCCATTAAGTTGGAATAATTTATTTTCTCACCTCTTTTCATGAAGATATTGTGACAACAAGATTTTATTCTTGATAATTAAACTTTATATTTTATCAGAACTTTATTGAACAATCCGTATGACTTAACACAGTTCTGATGAGATGTTTGTTTGTATGTTTGATTGATTTATTTCAATATGGTATTCAAACAAACCTGCCTTCGGCTGCTAGGATGTTTTCCGGCAAGTCCGTATACAAAAGAAGGAGACGACATTCCAAAAATAATATCACAAACAGTTACAAATTATTTACAAAGAAAAACATGCACATTACAAAAAATTACAAAGAGATGGAAGGGAATATAGGGGCAGAAGAAAAACAGGATTAACCAACAAAAAATATCATGATCGAATCTCGGTATCTTTTTAAAAACTCATCGGTAAGATATGTTGGATGCATTTTATAGAAGCCGTTACTCTGGTTCGCGTTTGTACAGTTAGAGAGGTTATTAAAAGTCAACCTTATCTAAATCAAGAATAGATCATATTCTCAAAATTATTTTATGAACATAGATAAGAAACAATTATTCCACATTTATGGATCGTGTATGATACGGAGAAAATTATTGAAATACACATACAAACACAAAGAGAGCGAGGGGTGGGAGAGATGATTAAGTTTCAAGATTCAAGTTTCAAGCTTTCAAGATTATTTGTTTCCACTTTATCGAAAATAACGTAGTTGAACATAATTTACATGGTAATAATTATAACTAAACATACAATATAGGAACATAATATACATGGTAATAGTTATGACAAAACATACAATCATAAGTATGATAAATATATTAAAAAGGCTAAATAAAGTGGGGAATCTAATTAAAAGCAAAGCTTGTAGTATGTAGGTCCCAACTAATGGTTGGGTATATAAATTAGGATATCTGAATAAATATAAGGTATTTACAAAAACATATGACTATACGAGGGTTATCATAAAGTGATGTATTTTACTAAACATAGCGTTAACAATTATGTAATTAGAAGCTAATCAAAAGGCAAGTCGAGCGATGATTGACTTTTATGTTGGAAAATGTGAGATTTACTGAGAGAAGCATCACCAGCATCAATATACATCTATAGAGCCTTCTATCTTGCAGGTCCATTTCTTTGGAATAACCTCCAACTTAATAGCCATACATTACCGGCCCTGCATAATTTTTGAGCGATTTCAACACTGCTCTAAAAACGTACCTCTTTCTAAGCATTGCCCTTGATTCATGATTGACATACACATGCAACCTTCCATTTTAGTATTAGGAATATGACCTTCGACTTAATTTCGCTCGTCATCAGCAAATAATATTATCGGAAAAATTGTATCATGTAAGCAACATAAAAGCATCTATTAATGTCTCATAACGCCTATTGATGACAGCCAATCTTGGTCTACTCTGTTGTGAAAAAAATGCTTATCCGATTACAATATATCAGATCTGCAGCCCTTTTTTGTCACGCTGGATATTTGAAAACCTGCACATGGTATGTTCATGACAAAATAAACAATTACAAACTTTTAGTGCACTTGACTTTTGTGTCTGTAATTCTAATTCGTGTTGAATCTTGAAAGAAAATTCCTCAGTCACCGATTTATTTCAAATAAATTCAGAATTTATTGATCACGGACCAACAAAAAATCATACATTTAGCAAAGAAATCGTTCTATTGATGTTTCTATATAAGAAGAAAGCAATTAAGCACAACGAAACACGAAAATGTGACATAAGCACATATGATTTCTATCAAAATTAACGTATATGACAAAGGGAACATATTCAGTGTAATTTTTTTAAATATAAAAATAAAATGTAGTCCAGTCAGATAAATGGATTAGGCTTCGAAAACCATTATTTTACATGAAGATAGATAACTATAATATTAACAATAATAATAATAATAATAATAATAATAATAATAATAATTATGATAATAATGATAATATAGTAATGATTATTATAATGATAATAATATGTCTTGTTTACCCATGTTAGCCTCAGCGATATTCATACTGTCTTCCATAAGAGCCCTATCATATTATTACCCCGGCTTTGGAGATGGAGAGAAAAGATACAGAAAATATAAACGAAGGAGAATGGCAGCACAGCTAAAGCCGGGGTAATAATCTCCAAGTTTTGAAGCGCTTAGAGACTTAATTGTAATTCGCGCTATATAAAAGCTGAGTATTATTATCATTATTAATACCCATGTTAGCCTCATCGAAATTCATACTGTCTTCCATGAGAGCCCTATTATATTATTACCCCGGCTTTGGAGATGGAGAGAAAAGATACAGAAAATAGAAACGAAGGAGAATGGCAGCACAGCTAAAGCCGGGGTAATAATCTCCAAGTTTTGAAGCGCTTAGAGACTTAATTGTAATTCGCGCTATATAAAAGCTGAGTATTATTATCATTATTAATGCTACAAAATGGAATAATGACCTACACCATGAATAACTTTTGAATAACTAAGTTGATATCTATGCCTTGAAAAGTCTATATTAAGCCTCGTTCAGATTATGACGCGACAAACCCGAAGCGGATTTTTAAGATGACCTAAAGCGTAATGCGTTTCACATTTATGTATCTTATAACGCAGAGCTCAGTGAATACGCGCAGGACCTTCGTTGCGCGCAGTTGACAATCATTTACACGTAAAAAAAAAGACACGGCGGTTTACCGCGTCATATCTGAACGAGGACAGGAGGCCCAGTCTTGGGCTCTGTCATAAGATCACGCATTGTCATAATGTACACCAATCCATCACTTTCAAATCCATTACGGAGAGCAAAGCATAGTTGATGGTCATAATACATCGATGATCAAACATCATTACGATCCTGATTAAGTACCTCTACAAAATAATCGAACAAGGTCACGTGCTTACATCTCTCTTACATCTCTCTTCTCTCTCTCTCTCTCTCTCTCACACACATACACACACACACACGCACACACACACTAAATCCACACTCTTGTATTGATATTACAAGGTAGGAACACAGATAAAAAGGTGCGTGTGTTTTGGGGTGTGTGTGTGTGTGTTTGAGAGAAGAACGGCATAGAGAGGGGATACACAGATACAGAAAGCAATCTGAGGGTGCGTGTGCGTTGTGTGAGTGTGCGTAGTTTCTAAATGCAACCACATACCGTAAGTTTATATGTGTCACTCTTTAGACTGTTCTATACCCGAGGGTATTTTGTCAATAAGCCAAAGTTATGTAAATGATTTTAAAGTAGATTAAAATTGCTTCTTCTACAACAAAGAACACCAGGGGCGGATCTAGCTTTTTGCTAAGGGGGGGGGGGTTGCCCAAAATAGTGACGGTGCAGAGCATCGTCCACGAGCCGCGAAGCGGCGAGGCGATTTTTTTTGTTTTTTTTGTGCTAATTTGAACCCCTTAAGTGATGTTTTCCTGGCATCTAATACACAATGGAGACCATAAAAAGCAGTGCATGATAACGTCTTTTTAAATCAAGTAACAGCTTAAACAGTTTGGTCTACGAGCAACGTAGCGGCGAGGCGATTTTTTGTTGTTGCTATTTTGAACCCCCCGGCCCGTAAGTGATGTTTTACTGGCATCTACTAACACAATGGAGACCATAGAAAGCAGTGCATGATAACGACATTTAAAATCAATTAACAGTTTAAACAATTTGACCCAATGACGATGCCGAGCATTGTCCACGAGCCGCGTAGCGGCGAGGCGATTTTTTTTTTTTTTTTTGGGGAGGCTATTTTGATCCCCCGTAAGTGATGTTTCCCTAGCATCTACTAACACAATGGAGACTATAAAAAGCAGTGCATGATAACGTCTTTTTAAATCAAGTAACAGTTTAAACAGTTTGACCCAATGACGATGCGGAGCATCGTCCACGTGCCGCGAAACGGCGAAGTCCGAGCCGCGTATCGGCGAGGCGATTTTTTTTTTGCTATTTAGAACCCCCGTAATATAAATGATGTTTTCCTGGCATCCACTAACACAATGAAGACTATAAAAAGCAGTGCATGATAACCAGTTACTAGAAGAGTTGAATATCTTCTCATCATATTTGCACTTGAAAGGGTTTCTCTCCAGTGTGCGTTCTTTTTTTTTTTTTTTTCTTCTTCTTCTTTTTTTTTTTTGGGGCCGCCCAGGGGTTAAACCTAACCCCCGTAGATCCGCGCCTGAATACCCCTAAAATCAGGATTAAAATATGGTTTCGGTACCTCATCTTATTGATCATTCTGCACCAAAAAACAGAAAAATAATCACCTTTTCAGATTAAAGTATACTGTGCCACGTCTGTTAAGCTGCTAAAGTGAAAACTCCGCCAAAGTGTAACCTGCCGCCTAAGTTTCTGAAAAAGAAGTTCACTTCAGCGAACGGGCATCGCGACCGTATCGTTCGTGTTATCGGCGCGCGCGCGTGCGTGGAGCTGAGCTGAGGCTAGGCTAGGCGTGATGAGATCTAGGGACTGACCGTCACCACACCATGTCCAGCATCTACATCACAGTAACTCATCTGCTCATCCAGTACGTTATAATAGTCTTCCTACATTTCATGGAAATGGGATTAATACCGCTTTCAATATGAAATCTAACATCAACATATTGCTATTTTGGTGCCTGCTCCTTATCTTTGTAAGTAAGGGTCATCAGCTTCCAGTACGTGGGAGATGACTGTAACCAGGCGCGGATCCAGGGGCGAGCGGGCCTTGCCCCCGCAACAAAAAAAGAGAGAAGGAAAAGAAGGAAAGGGAAAGGGAAAGAGGAGAGAAAGGGAAAGAAAGAAGAGGAAGAAGAAAAGAAAAAAAGGGAAGGAGATGGAGGGCCGAAAGGGCCTTGCCTCCCAGGCTGTTGCCTCCTCCCCCATCAAAAAAATAAGAGAGAAGGAAGGAAAAGGACAGAAAAAGGTAAAAGAGGAGATAAAGGGAAGGAAATAAAAGGAAGAAGAAAAGAAAAGAAGGGGATATAAGTTGCAATTTTCCCGCCAACAGGTTGTGGATCGGGGGGCCTTGCCTCTCCCCCGCCCCGCCAAAAAAAGAGAAGGAAGGAAAAAGGAAAGAGGAGAGCTAAAAGGGAACAAAAAAGAGGAAGAAAAGAAAACTGGGGTGAAAAGAAGGGGAGATCAGTTGCAATTAATCCCGCCAACAACGTGTGGATCGGGGGCCGAAAGGCCTTTGCCTCCTCCCCAGCAAACCTAAAAGAGAGAGAAGGAAGGGAAGGGAAAGGGAAAGAGGAGAGAAAGGGAAAGAACAAAAGATAAAGAAGAAAGATAGGGGAGATCAGTTGCGATTTTTCCCGCCAACAAGGTGTAGATCTGGGGGGGGGGGGGGGTAAAATTCGATACCGGTGATTTACAAATGTTGCTGAAATGACGTAATTTTCCTAGATTTTTCCTCACTTTTTAGTAAATTATACTTTTTGATGCGTTTAATGAAAAATGAAAAATTTCTAAATTTACAGTCAGGCAAGAAATATGCTTATTTAGAGGCCTACATGTCAGGGCCCGCTGAACAGCGGGGCTTGAAGCCTCGAGCCCCCACTTTTTGAAAAAGTATATTAAAGAGAAATCGAAAGAAAGAGAGAAAGAAAGAAAAAATAGTGACCTGTCAGTGTCACAAAATAATGATGTATCGAAATATGCTCATCTGACCGTGATTAGACGCCTAAAACCCCTGAGCTTCCAGGGCGCTGCTGGATTCCACCTAGGGCCCTAAGGCGGGCCCCTGGATGCTCATTTGACGGTAATTTAATGCCTAAAACCCCTGAGCTTCTGGGGGCTCCGCCCCCTGGACCCCACGCCAATTAGTGACATGCCAGTGTCACAAATAAGGTATCAAAATATGCTAATCTGACCATTATGAAATGCCTAAAACCCCTGAGCTCCACCCCTTGGCCCTCACGCCAATTAGTGTCTTGCCAGTGTCAAAAATAAGGTATCAAAATATGCTCATCTGACCGTATAATTAAATGCCTAAAACCCCTTAATTTCCGGGGGCTCCGCCCCTAGACCCTAGGCCAATTTATGCTACGCTCTACCTGATCGTAAATACTTTAGCCTCCCCCACCCACTTTGAAAAACGTTCAGAGGGGCCTGCATGTAAGAGTGGGGTGATGCGGATTTTTTTTCTGCCCCCCCCCAACAGTTTTGCTCATTACGCCACTGCTGGTCACCGTTACGTACCAATATTTGGCTCGCATAATTTCAAATTTGGGCCCCCTAAGAAATCCTGGATCCGCGCCTGACTGTAACAACGTCAACGTCATAATGCTAATTACTACTAGTAGGCCTACAGCAGGTTACTCTATAGCAGCAGGTTACACTTTAGCAGCAGGTTACTCTATAGCAGCAGGTTACACTTTAGCAGCAGGTTACACTTTAGCAGCAGGTTACACTTTAGCAGCAGGTTACTCTATAGCAGCAGGTTACACTTTAGCAGCAGGTTACTCTATAGCAGCAGGTTACACTTTAGCAGCAGGTTACACTTTAGCAGCAGGTTACACTTTAGCAGCAGGTTACACTTTAGCAGCAGGTTACTCTATAGCAGCAGGTTACACTTTAGCAGCAGGTTACTCTATAGCAGCAGGTTACACTTTAGTGGCCCTTATGTACCAATAGATAACAATTTGAAGATAAAGCCTTCGAACCCCCCATTTGGCCAAACATGTATTGCAATATTTCACTTAAAGGCCGTCCGTACTAGTGTTGACAGGAGGGATTAGACCACTCAGCGAGGTCACTGACAGGTGGCTATCTCATCAACTCAGCTCTCAATTAACATAAGAAAAAGAGGATCATGGGGGACCAACAGGCGCCGATTAGGCATTGTGTTCTGTATAGAGGGAGCAAGTAGCTACAAGTAGTACAGATGGGCTTTAAATTATTTAATGATGTGAAAGAGGGTGTCATTTAGCACATACATCTGCAATGATTTATAAAACAAATATGTTTGAAGACGAATATTGATGAAGGAGTGTCCAATAATTTATTTAGGTTTTGTGTTGTACGCAGAAAACCCTAATTTTTTTATTTTTCATCACAATGTTCGTCTTCAAACTCATGTTTTGAAAATCCTTAAGTGTGTCCATCAAATTGTTGGGCCTCAATGTAGAAAAGCATGGCTATAGCAAAACAGCAATTAGTAGATAGAAAGAGAAAGGAAGAAGGAGATGAGAGAGAAAGAGAGAAAAACAGAAAGGGCGGAGGCAGATAAAGAGAAAGAGAGAGAAGGATAACGAGAGAAAGAGAGAAGGAGAAGAGAGAGAGAGAGAGGGGGGATGAGGGGGAGGGAGGGAGAGATGAGAGAGAGAGAGGGTTATAGAAGTGAGAGATATTAAGAAAGAGAGGGAGAAAGAGAAAGAAAGCAGAGATAAAGGAAATAGAAGATAACTAAATGAATCAAAAAATTCGCGACAAAATATGCGATTTGTCGCGTATTATCAATTTATCAACACGAATTTCACTTCAAAGTTTGTGATTCGCGATGTCCCTTCAGAGCCACTATATGGTTCGCGGGTGTTGCCCTACAAATTACGGTTAGCGTGTGCTCCTCAATAACAGTTGTGTATCAGTGTGTATAGCGTATCCGCTGAAGTGAACTTTTTTCAGTTACTTAGGCGTTAGGTTACGCTATAGCGTGAAGTTACACTTTAGCAGCTTCACACACGTCGTATTTTATTTAAGTTATATAATGCCCTTTTTGCCACACATAATGTACTGCAATGCTGCATGGGCTTCTAAACATAAATATATTATTGAAACTACACAGGTTACAAAAACGTGCCTTGTGTATTTGTTCTCATTCTGATTATTGTGCCCCGTCACAACCTCTGTTCAGAAGATTGCAAACCCGCAATGTTTACGAAATACACAAATTACAAACTTCTTTGATAATGCACCGGTTCACTACTAATACATTACCTGATGTTTTGAAAGAAATGTTCTGTATGAATGCTACAACACACAATTACAATACAAGGAATGCCTCTACGTTTCACCAGAGGAAACTATCTTCCAGCACTGTTGCAATTTCTCTTCGACATAATGGCCGTAAAGTTTTGGAACACATTAACACATTCTTTACAATCAATTCAGTTCACCAAATCGTTTAAACGTAAACTTAAGCAGCACTTCTTGACATAGTATATTTCTTCTTAAATGACATTTTGTAAGCGTTGATCATCCCTTTCCTCTTTTCCAGCAGATTGAGCTTTTTATTGTTAATTATATAGTGACACGCTCAGTGTGCACCTATTCATCAAGCCCCTGTGGCATTTACGGATGATACTTTTCCCATTCTATACTTTTAGTAGATTTAGTCATGTTTTTTTCTTCTTTTATTTCAAGTCAATTCATTTCAATTCAATTCAAGAGCAGAAGGTGAAAGGTAAAAAGGAAAACACTTTCAGGAAAGCCCATGACCTGTTTATAGTTCATGCAGAGCATACAAATTAATGAGATCGGTCTCTGCTCAAATTATTTATATTATAAATCGATTGGTAAAAAATGCTGAAAGAAATTGTTATGGTATCATTGTTCATCGATCCCCTCTTGACAAAAAAAAAATTGAATACAAAGATCCTTCAAAATAAAAAAAATCAATTTTCCGCATTATCACAGCACATTTAGAAAACTATACACCTATAAATACATGTACATATTAATTTATTTATATATATATATATATATATGCATAAAGAAGACTCTTTGCGAGTCTCATGCTTTATTATTTTCAACAGTTTATTGGTCAATTACACGAATTTTCGGAAGGCCCACTTCTTTTACGCAAGGATTCCTCTTTTAATGTTATACATCTTAAAACACGTGTTGTTGTTTTTTATTTACATCGTATATATAGAGAAAAAGAGGCAGAGATAGAGAGAGGGAGAGACAGAGAGAGAACAATAAATAAATATGGGAACATCCAATAAAGCAAATCTCATCGATTGAAATTAAATACTAGGCCTATCGTAATCATGAGAAAATAAGTATATTATTTAGCAGGGACTAGAAACAGATAAACATAATGTAAACCTAATTATTCAAGCAGTGTATATCCATCAGCACTGTCTACATATGTCTCACTGTCTTTATCTCTCACATGCCTTTTTAATACATTATCAACTTCTGGCTGCATCTGCAATGTTTACACGACTCTTTGACGTCTCTTCTGAAACTGCTGTTGACCAAATAGTAGACGAAGAAGTTAACGATGTGGTTAAGAAGTCTGAGAGCGTAGAAGATCTGGATAACCGCCAAATATCCCGAAATTTTACTAGCTCTTAGAACAGCCGAACGTCGAATAATTGGAATTACAACCCTGGGGGTCCACGTGACGAAAAAGAATATCGCTACGATAAGGAGCATACGGGTCGTCTTCCTTCCGTAGTCGCATTCCTTTTTGCTTTTTAATTTCTGGATTCGCTTCGTACCCTGGCGTTCGAAAGGTTTCATCTTTTGTGATGACGCCAAGGAATCAATGGGATTTCTTTGACTTGTGTGTGACGGTAGGGGATGTTTATTTTCCAGTGACGTTTTAATCACTGCACATGTGACAAGCGAGCCGGAGCGCCTAGGCCTACGTCTTGGCGAAGGCAAGATACTGTTACTTGAATATTCTGCTGTCTCTGAATGCAAGGAAACCTCATTTGTTTTAAATTTGTTCTCAATACTTGTAACATCGAAGGCAGAAGTTCGGTCCTCCGTTTTTGCTACCACCGCGATCACATGGTTTTCCCTCGAGCTGGAATCTTGCAAAGCGCCGCTATAGTCACGACAGTTACTTGAACTAATAGTAGCGACAACGGGATCCTTGCCCGTCAGGTCGGCGTGAATCTTTGCTCTCTTACGTAGGGAAACATAAATCAAAGCGTAAAGGACAGTATTCGTCATCAGCGATACAGCAAATAACACCAAAGACGACATTGTTGTACCTAAAACGTAAGAGTCATAAACGAAGCACAGGCTTCTTCCAATACTTCTGACGTTAATAGATCCAGTAAACACAGCAACTGGAATGTTACTCATGGTGGAAACGGCCGTACATAGTATCGCAATGAACATGGACATACGTACCGTCATTCGTCGTCGTAATGGACGACAGACAGCCATGTAGCGATCGATGCTAATCGCAGTGGTCAGATAAAAGTGAGGCGAAAGCCGTTGCATTATTGGCTAGAGATTAGGGGGCTTAGAGAGGGGATACACAGATAAAGAAAGCATTCTGAGGGTGCGTGTGCGTGTGAGTGTGCGTGTACGTGAGTGGAAGTGTGTGTGTGTGTGTGAAAATATTATGGAAATTTGGAAGATAAGTGATGTCGTGTTGAAAAGCGAAAAACATAAAGGGAACTTCCAGGATTTATGCTCATATGATGTAGATAATTATAATATTTCTTTGAAGATGTTTGGAAAAGTCATTTTACTGAAAGATGTACCATCTAGAAAGGTCTACGAAAATTTTGTAACTAATCTCCAGCACCTGTATACTTTCCGAATAAAAGATGATCACAACCATTTTGATTTTTCAAAAAAAGAAATTTCACAAATATTTATAAGAATCAGAACTACAACAATTTTACCGAAAGTCAGGGAATTTCAGTATAAATTACTTCATGGTGCAATATATACCAATGAACATCTTTTTAAATTTGGGTTTGTTGATAACAATTACTGTTCATTCTGCAAGGAAGCACCGGAATCATACGAACACCTATTTTGGGTTTGTCGTGATGTAAAGGCCTTATGGCAAATGGTTATTGAAAAACTAGGTTTAGGAAGTCTTCGGAAGGCAGAGTGGAAAGAAATACATGTGGGAATCACTGGATCTGAACCTGAAATTAAATTTTGCAATACTGTGATTTTCTTAATGAAATATATTATTTTTAAGACAAGGTCAGAGGAGAGTTCCTACTCAGGAAAGATGTTTTCAAACTTTGTTAGAATATCAAAATGAAGAAAAAGCAATAGCTATTAAAAGGAATAAGTTAGATAAGCATTTGTTAAAATGGGAGAGATTGCACCGAAATGGCAGGACTGGGGCGATATCCAGGGGTAAGGAGAGGGAGAGTGAGAGAGTGAGGGAGAGAGGGGTGAAAGAGAGGATGTGTGAATGTGTGCTCGTCGTGTGTATGTGTGTGTTGTGGCTGCGTGTGTGCGTGTGTGCGGGTGTGTTTGTTTTGTTTTGTTTTTGTAGGGAGGGGTTTGGGAAGTCAAGGGGTAAAAGAAGAAAGATTTCACTCAATTTCTCTAATTTAAAAAAAATTGTTTAAGGTTTCTTTTTCTTCTAATGTTTGTATGTTTATGTTATTCATTGAAATTGTTTTAGTGATGATTAATTGTACTTCTGGTAATGTATAATTTCAGTGTGTCAAGCTTAATCATCTATTGTTCATTATAGGATCATATAAGTCATTGAAATATGTTAGTTGTGATTTTTACTGTATTTCTGTTATGTAATTCAATGAAAATGATTTGAAAAAAGAAAAAATCATGTATTATTGAGTGAAATCAAAATAAAGATAATAGAAAGAAAAAATGGTGTGGAGGGAGGGGGGTTAGTAGTGTGTTTGGTTGGATGGGGTCATTTGTTTTATGTTACAATTGATTTCATTTTTGTTTTCATCAATCGTACAATTTGTTATGAAAATGTTTTGAAATTATGTTAAGACAAAACAATTGTATTTTATTTCTAAAAGTGATTTGTATTGTTTGGAATCAATAAAAAAAAAACTATTGAAAAAAAAAAAAAAGTGTGTGTAGTTTCTCAAAAGCAACCACTTTTTAATGATTTTTAAGTAGATTAAAAATGATTCTGCTAAAACAAAGGATACCCCTAAAATCAGGATTAAAATATGGTATCGGTACCTCATCTTATCGATCAATCAGCGCCAAAAGAACAGAAAATATTCACCTTTTTAGAGTAAGAGCAGAAGGTGAAAGGAAAAAGGAAAACACTTTTAGGGAAGCCCATGACTTGTTCGGTTTATGGACCATGCAGAGCAGACAAATTAATGAGATCGGTCACTGCACAAATTATATATAATACATTATAAATCGATTGGTATCAAATGCTGAGAGAAATTATTATGGTATTTATTATTCATCGATCATCTCTTGACAAAAACAAAATTGAATACAAAAACCTATCCTCCTATATATAGATATACATGTACATACATATGTATATATATATATATATATATATATATATATATATATATAAAGAAGAATCTCTGCAAGTTTCAAATGATCTTGGCCACGGATATTTGCTAAGTGCATCAAGAGTTGGGAGAGCTTGCCATGGCAGCAGTGAGGAAGTGAAAAAGCAAACATCATTACGGAGAGAGTGAGTAAAATTAAGTAGTAGAGATGAAAAGGATTTAGAGAGAGAGAGTGAGAGAGAGAGAGCGTGACGAAGAAGGGTATATTTGTTTGATGATATATAATGGATACCATTATATGATTAACATTAATTGTGTGTATCCGTAAATTAAAATAAAGTCCTCGCTCCGTTTGCAATTACAAACATGTATATTATTTATCAGATGGCATCCATGTCTGATTTGAAAGGCTCAACATGTTAGACCTGTTCATAATCGACCCCCCCTCTCTCTCTCTCTCTCTCTCGCTCTGGGTCTCTGTCTCTGCCTCTCTCTCTCTCTCTCTCTCACTCTCTCTTACTCTCTCTCTCTCTCTCTCTTCCCCTGTATATATAAATTATGTATATATAAATGTAAGAAAATGACCCATACAACAGCTCTGGCAACTCCAGGCTTTGATTCCCGGAAATGATTTTTTTTTGTTCAACTTTCGCAAACATTTCCGAAAGGGATATCAGCAGTAGGGAATTTAAGCTACGCAACCGTTATTCTCTCATTTCCTTGCACATGATATGTACATGAATATTATCATTACCATTTTCTTTCGGTCGCATTTTGTTCGAGGTACAATTCTCTCTCTGTGTCTCTCTCTCTCTCTCTCTCTCTCTATGTCGTTTAAAAAGTGCGGATGCAGCCAATAGCTTATACAGATATCATGGAGCTGCTACAAAGTCCCTGTGGATTAGTCGAAAGAGTCAAATTACTATGACCAACCTGTTCCTTTATTTAATACACAAAGACAAATATTTATAGAAAGACAATCCACTTGGTAGACATAACTGATGACATTTATTCCGTCGTCCCACTGGACTTACAATGTTGGTCTCACGAACTTTCTTCTCACTTTCCAGTGACTGGGCCCTGTTTCATAAAATTTGTTATCACCAACAAATGCTAAATTCCTTTGACAAATGTGCTCTCCGCCAATCAAATGCCACGATTCCAGTTGCCTATAACAGTTATTGTAGCTTTTCATTGATAAAAAGTTTTATGAAATAGGGCCAGGTTTGTTTTTTCAAAAGCATCCTAATCTTAAGCAGGTTTAAACCCGGTTTAGAGCAGCAGGAGGGTATCTCAGGCTTTTCTTTGGTGTACTCTTATACATGATTGGGTGCCTGGCTCTTGGTAGCCAAGCATATTTAAACTGCCTAGGAAAAAGTTACTCTGATTAGAAGAAGAAGAAAAAATACGACCTAAGGATGATGCTGTCACCTTCTTAACTTTCTATGCCCGAACATTGGGCGTAAAGGGTGTGGTCGGTACTACGCACACAGCACTTCACTGAGCAGGCCAGAAGGACATTCTCGTATAAGCGTATAGATTTAGTTCACTTTTTTGTAGAGTGTCAAAAATGTAAAATTCTTCATCCTGTTCGAGCTTCACCAATCTGTAATTAAATAAAATACAAAAATTTGTCACGATGAATTACCATCTCGTTTTATTTACCTTATACTTATTTTGTTTAATAACTTTATTACTCATTAAAGTAATTTCAAGGGATTTTCAAGAATTCTTGTGAAAATATGTGCATGCAATATATTTAACATTTGTAGACATTCACAGCATACTAATGATATTTTGGTTGTATCAGGGAATTGGGATTGGACTCCTTGGCTGTATTGTTCATAAAACAAACATGAAATGTTATATAAACGCGCCCATGAAACTACGTAGAGAAATACGTTTGGCTGTTTTACGAGATATAAAGAATACAAGGAGAGGACAGACCACAGAAGAGAAGATGGAGTGAGAATTACACAAGAAGAAATTAGAGAGGGTGATAGAGATTGTGTTAAAATTAAATGATTACCTTTTGATCATTATCATTTCGAGTCATCACACAACTACTTCCCAAATCCTAGCAAAAGTCAGAGCCACGTCGTTGGCCTCTGCCAGGTCCCTCTCTGTGCATTAGTCAGCTAGCATGTCACAGCTCAGTAGATAGTCCATCGTCTGAGGTCCATCAGAAATGCACATACAGTCATACACACACACACGCACAACACACACACGAACACACACACACACACACTGGAACATGTGCGCACTTATAGAGCTCGTCTGGTGCCATGAGAAAATATAAATAGAGACAAGTCTCTAAATTTTCATACTCAAAGTTGACATTACGAAAATATTTAGTAGGTGATAATGGTACAAAAAATAACTTAAAGGCATTGAACGCAAAACACCAATAAATCTCACACATATTCTCTCTCTCTCACTCCCTCTCTTACCTCTCTTCTTCCCTCTCCCTCTTACTAAACTCACATCTCTTTATGTATTTCTCTCTCCCTCTCTCTCTCCCCTCTCACTTCTTTCTCCCAAGAGTCCCATCTATCATCAACTCCCAACTCTCCATTTATTTGTCCCACTATCTCTCTCTCTCCTATCTCCCTTCTTTCTCTCAAGAGTCCTGTCTCTCTTCTCTCTGTCTCTTTCTCGCGCCCACTATCTCTCTTTCCCCTCTCTCTGCTCATTTCAGGAAATTATTATTTACTCCATTATACCAATCAGTGTCAATCTCGATAACGTAGCCTATTAACTTTTCCGTTGTCGTACCCTCACGAACATGTCAACCTTAAGAATTTACTCTGTAAATTACCTAGACAATTCTCTCAGATATAAAGTGCCTCGCTTCTGATAATCCCTGCCATTCTGTTATCCATATCCAGTAGATTTAGGGTAGTCCGCAAGTAAGGGCTTTGGTCATCCTCTCTAATATTCTGATATTTTCTCCGATGATCTCCTTCTTTTTCATCAAATTAAAAAACGATTAATCTATAATATCCCGTATGCGGATGATCTTTTCAAGGTGTCGGATTCATTTTGGAGCTGAGTGGGATTTTTGACATTTGTGTCCGAACAAAAAACTGCGGAAAGGTTTTGAGTATTAAATGAAATTGATCTTTAATGGATAATATAATCATTGTTTGATGATGATAAACAGGACATCGAATGGTCAGTGCCATCTTGGAAGAACTGACGATGACAAGACGGACATTGACGGCATCAACCAAAACATCATTGTTAATTTAACCTATTACATGATGGTGTTGGTCCTCGGACTCCCGGGTAATGCTATTATCATCCAAGCTTACGCGTGGAAGAAACGGAAGGCAAGCACGGATATCCTCATCATGGCTCAAGCGATAGTCGACTTCGTCGCTTGCTTATTCACGCCTGTCTTCATCATCAGAAACGGTTTTCCGAAACTGATTACGACAGGTTTGTGTCGGATCTCACCACTTGCAGAAGAGGCACCCGCTTTCGTGTCCCTTTTCCTCACCACGGTAATCAGCATAGATCGTTACATAGCCGTGTGTCATCCTCTACGACGCCGAATGACGGTACGTATGACCATTGTATTAGTTACTGTGTGTTTGGTCGTCAGCACCGCGTTCAACATTCCGCTTGCCGTTTTAGCTGAAGTCCGATTTTCCGATACAGTCAAAAGAAAGCTATGTGACATTTCCCTAGTACGTCACGAGTCTTACTATATAGTTTTAACGGTGGCGTGTTCGACATATGCACTGTTTATCTTGTCGATTATGACGACGACTGTTCTTTATGCTTTCATATACAACTTCCTCCGAAAGAGGGCAAAAATTCACGCATGCCTTGTGGACAATGAGCTCCCAGTAGCTACCATCAGTTCAAAGAACCAAAGCAATGATATTCTCGATTCCAGCTCGACAGCAGACCACGCATTCATGCCCGGTGCAGAAAGCAAAGATTTCGGCGGAGTCACAGCCACCAAAAAAGCAGTTCAGCACTTGCATGTAGCTACTGAAGGATGTTCAAATAACAAAAATCTTACATCGGCACCAAGGAGTAAAGCCATCGAGTTGCATTTCATGTCTCCCATAATGAAACCGCCTCAGGACAACCTGAAACAACTCCCTCTACGACAAACCCTCGCGGAACCACATCACCCACCAACGTCATCGCCCAAAAGACCTCCTTTTAGGCGTCGTGGTACGAATCAACCAAAGGTACTCAGGAAGAAGCAGGAAGCTGACTATGGAAGGAAAACAACGCGCATGCTCCTAATTATATCAATATTCTTCTTCATCACCTGGACTCCAAGCATCATCATCCCCATCATCCCCCGTTCGATCATTTCTAACGGAAGGGACATTCATGGATTCCTCACCATTCTTGACATCCTAATCGCTCTCAAGCTCACTAACCACATCGTCAATTTCTTCGTCTACTATTGGGTCAGCAACAGTTTCAGAAGAGACGTGAAGGAGTCGTTTAAGAAATGCTGGGGCATGGAATAGTTGTGAAGATATAGATCCTCTTATGACATTGATCTTCTGATGACGTAATCTTTAATTGAGACAAGGGGTCGAAACAGCTGCCCTTAAAGAGAAGGTTGAGTTCTGGGAAGAGGTGAAAAATAATTTTTGCGCGTTATCATTGTTCTTGCAAGTGTTCATGCAAGTGTGGAAGAACGTCAGATAAAAAATGTTCCCTGAAAAGCATGGCTCTTCAAATGCCTTAATTTTCTAAATATGGCATGTAACAGCATTACAATCGGTACGGATTTTTATGCCACATGTTCCTGTACTCCCATATACATCTCTCTGTGTACAGTGCTTGTAACTTTACCAAGACTGGGTCAACATTTTTTATCATGTTGATGATTCCAGAACCTTGCAGTACACAGTACACACCAATACTTATATGCTAGATGATCAACCTTTTCTGATCGATTCCCCACCGTTTCTTTCACAATGCAATCGCATGACTAGAACTCAACTTTATCTTTAAAGGGAACCTCACCCCAAAGAATAAGTGTACGTATTCTGAAAAATAAGATGTATTTCTGCCTTTTGATGTACAATATTCCTTACGAAAACGTACAAAAGATATAGAAATTTTCTTGAAAATGTGACGTACCAGTTGAAGTTGCACATGCACCAGGCTTATAGTTGAAAAAAAAATTAAATCGATAGCAAAACCTTTACTTTTCAATGAAGACAAATCATAGCTAAGAAGATAGAAATTACATTTGGTGAAAAATATATAACAGGGGAACAATTGTAACTAATTCATTACAAAATACTAAAATATAGCAGTCGACAAATCTATTTTATTTATGAGAAACCTTCATCGCAGAAGAGCACCAACTTATTCATTCAATTTGCGTTCTGGCAATTGTAGTGCAACGGATAATAGCAGGTGAATGAAATGCTTCATCACCACACACACCTGGAAAGGAAGCATCCATAAATTTGAATACGTTTACTTGATAAAGACTTTGCATAGTACGTCACGTTATCAAGAAAATGGCGATGCCCATGTCGTGTTGAGAAACTGCACATTATTCTGGCTCTATGCTTCTCTCATATACTTTAGTGGGGAATCTTGTAGATAAATGGGCAAGAATATAATAAATCTCTCAGAATAAGTAAAGTTATTTCTTGGGGTGAGGTTTCCTTCAATGCTCGTTCAGATATGAGGCGGCCAAACCACAGCGGTTCTTTAAAGATGACTTAAAGTGTAATACGCTTCACATTTCTGAATCTTGTAACACAGAGCTCACTTAGTACGCTCAAGTCTTTTGTTGCGCCCAATAACCATTGATTTTACATGTTTAAAAATTGCCGACGGTTTATTTTTGCGGCGGCTTACTACGCCATATATAAAAATAACTTGAAAATAACCCATTCTATGTGCAAAAATATGCCACCGCTCCACTTTCGTATATGCTCTGGATTTTATGAAATAAAACTGCAGTCTTGTCATGCTTGTAGACGGTGTATATGGAGCATTCGAAAACTGGCAAAAGCTCCCTACACACCTCTCAGAGTTCCCCAATCTCCCTATTTGCACGGCTTTCGAACAACCTCGGTGTGTATAGACGGCGCGAGGCAGAGATTTGTTTTTTCTGTTTGCCTCTAATGAGGTGTTTATTCAATATTCAAACAATAGCATACTTTTACTTACAATTTAGCAAAACAATGGAACATCAATAATACACATAATTTTTGTTCAAATATAACTAAACAAATTCGCGGGAAATTTCATATTTTGTACTTTCAAATGTTCATTTATTATTATTCTGTTAGTCATTTCTCTCTTAAATAAATAAAACAAATTTAGATCTCTATTACCATACCCATACTTATTACGAAAAATAATCATTTTATAAATAGACCAAAAAGCAATAGTCATTATCAAATCGTTTTCGGTTTGCAAATTCATTTTGAGTAAGTAAACAATATCTATCTCTATTTTAAGATTGAAAGCATGTAAAATTAAGTCCTTTAAATATTCAAAGAAGGTTTGGTTTGCCTTACATGAAATGAAAGCATGTACAATATCTTCAGTTTCTTTGCATTTTAAACAAAGGTCATCGTATATTAGACCCCACTTAAACAGATTTTTACGAACAGGTACAATATTATATAAAAGCTTGAAATTGAATTCACGTAGATGAAATTCTTTAATCCCAATCAAATTTCTATTAAAAATACAGGACCATTTAACATCCTCCTGCAGGACATTTTCCCAATACAAACAACATTTATTTATCTTAATTTGTTTAAAACTTATCATATTATACTACTGTTTACTACTCAAAAGGCTAACAGGCTTAACTGCTTTTCCAAATACAATGTGGGAGATAATGAAATTATGATCTTTGAATCCTTAAGGTACTCTATGTTTATCATTTATCAAAATTTTTGGAATTGATTTTGTAGCTTTGCATAGTCAAAAATCAAAAGTTGTCTACTTCGTCTAGTTTTAAGGCGGATATGATATAATTCATTTACTGAAACAAAAGTACCATTTTTAAAGATATCCTTTAAATATATAATACCACTTTTATACCAGTCTTCATAAAATAACATTTTCTTTTCAAAAACAATATTTTGATTATACCATAAAATATTTTCGTTAACATGTTTCTGTGCCCGACATTCAACTGATGTATATTTTTTAAATGAGTTACCATGCATGTAATATTTCAATGTAAAAATGTGGCACATTTCTAAGTTTTAAGAGATTTAAAGCATCATCAGTATAATTGCAATTCAGCAGTAGATGCAGCCCTCCCAAACAGTCAAACCAATGTTGACTCATATCTTTCCAAATTCCTTTTGTATTATCTAAAAACATCCCAAGCCACTTCAGCCTAAAACTGAACATTTCCCTTTTAACATCAATCATTCTTATTTCTCCTTCACAATAATCCTGAGTAACGATACATCGTTTTACCTTTTCAATTTTACTTTTCCAAAGAAATTTAAATATCAAGCTATTAAGTTTTATCAAAAAATTAGACGGTATTGTATCAACAATCATTAAATGTATAACTTGACTAATTGCAAGTGATTTAACAATGGTCATTCTACCAAACAAAGTCAGCTTTCTTTTTCTCCAGTTATCAAGCATTTTTTTCTTTTTTTCTAATTTATTTTGCCAATCGATCTTTAAAGCACACTGCAGATCAGGTGCGATACGATGTCCTAAGTATTTTACTGGCTCATCTGTCCAATGTAAGCCAAAATAAGATAACGACCATCGTTGACAGGAGTTTCCAATCCAGATCAAGACAGTCTTCTCTATTTAACTTCGGCCCTGCAACTTCCCCCCAAAACTCTAATTCGTTTAAAATATTTCAAAAGAATTTATATCACGTACATAAAATAAAGTGTCATCTGCATATTGCAGCAGTTTCATATCAATACCTTTATCATTAATATCCAGACCTTGAATTTCATTATTTTCTCTCACTTTATTTGCCATTAATTCTGCGGCCATTACAAACAATAAGGCCGAGAGGGGACACCCTTGGCGTATTCCTCTTAAAACATTAAAAGTTTCAGATATACAACCATTTACAATTACAGAACTTGCAATATTTGTGTATAAAATCACCCACTTCTGGAAAACGGGCCCAAAGTTAAATTTAATCAGACATTTTTTGATTAAAGTTACATCAATTACATCAAAAGCTTTAGAAAAATCTACCATCATAAGAGCACCGTTTTTACCGCGCCTTGTCATGTATTCGATAAAATCTTTTGTAAATCTTACATTGAAAGCCGATAGACGACCTCTTATGTAACCCGTCTGGTTTTCATGAATAATTTGTCCAATTACTTTTTGAAGACGGTTCGCAAGCACTGTCGCAATGATTTTGTAATCACAATTCAGCAATGTGATCGGTCTCCAATTCCTTAGCTCTCGGTGATCCCCTTTCTTGTATATCAAGAATGTAATTATTCCTTTCCTTTGAGAATTCGACATTTTCTCATTAGCATAACACTCGTTAAGAGCGGCCATTAAAATATCACAGATCTCATTCTAGAACACCTGATAGAATTCCGCGGTAATTCCGTCAGAGCCTGGAGTTTTGTTTTTCTTCATTGCGAATACAGCTTGTTTACATTCTCTGTGTGTCAATAAACCTTCACATATCTTATTTTCATCGTCAGAAAGAGATGAAATATTTTTGAGAAAAAATATAATTTTCTGCAGTTTTAACATCTTATCTTCTTTACTAAACAACTTACTATAAAAACCAACGGTTTCTTCCAATATTTCGTCTTGTTTTTCAATAATTCTTTTTCCGTTTCCTGTCTTTAACTGATTTATGTTTTTTCTGCCAGCATTTCTCTTTTCTAAGCTGAGAAAATATTTAGTACTTCTTTCTCCCTCTTCCATCCATCTTGCCTTAGCTCTGATACCAGCTCCTTTAGATTCAACTTTATATATATTTTCCAGCTCTTCTTTACGACCGTATATTCGTTTTCATTATCATTATTTCCACTTTGGTTATCAATACGTTTTTGTAATACATTAAGCTTCATTTCCAAAAACCCTCTTCTATTTTTTGGATCTGCAACTTTATGTTTACAATATTTTTGTGTAAATTCACGTAATTATCTTTATTTTCAAAAGTTCCCATTTCTGTAGGGGACTCATACTTCGAGAATTCATTGAACTAATAACATCACAAATATTGTTATGATAACAGTCATCCAACAGAACACGACTGTTCAGCTTCCAGTAACCTGGGCCCTTTTGAACAGATTTTGTTTTGATTTTTAAAGAAATTGCGTTGTGATCAGCTCTTCTTGCTGGTCTGATATCTGTGTTTACAACTCTCCCTAAAAAACTTTTATCAACCAGCCAATAATCTAATCTTAAAGCAAGTTTGAGATATTTATTTCTCCGGGTAAACTGAATAGTATTAACATTCATTTTCCTCCAGATATCACACAATTCGTATTTCTTTAACAATCTACTAAAATTTAGCGGTTTCTTGTAATAGGAACGGTTTGTTCCCTGAACGTTTGTAGTGTCTTTCTTGACATTCAGTACACAGTTCCAGTCTCCTGCCATTACTAATTTAGATTTTTCATATTTTACACAAGAATTTGATACGAACGTATTCAGATTTCTGAAAAAACGTTCTCTTTGCTTTTTCTTAGTTGGTGCATATACATTTACCATTGTCAATGAAATAGTTCCCAATTTAACTGCCAATAACAACTTTCTTCCATCATCACACTGCTCTATATTACTAACATCTATATCTAGGTGTTCATCAAATAGTATAGCAACTCCTTTGAGTGATTGGTGCCATGTGAAAAATATACGGCCCACGCCACTCACTTTTCACAATATTTTCAATGTCGGCTGTCCAATAAGTTTCTTGTACGAAGAATATGTGGCCCTTTTGATGTCTAAACCATCTGAAAATTTGACATCGTTTTTGCGCGAGGCAGAGATACTTTTCCGGATTAAACCTTATACAACACATCTTTTCTGCAAACTCTGCAAGTATATTGAGATAATCTCGAAATATACTTATAACATTTTTACTGCGTCGAACAATAATTATCTCTTAGATTTCATTTGCAATTGCTCATAACTGTTTTCATTCACAAATGATAAGTATTTTAATGCGTCGAACAATAATTATCTCTTCGATTTCATTCGCAATAGCTCATAACTGTTTTAATGCAATGTTACTATTCAAGTAATATTGACTGCCTTCAGGGCAATACGACATATACCGCCCGAACCGAAGGTGAGGGTGATATATGGCAAGTCGTATTGCCCTGAATTAGGCAGTCAATATTACTATTATTAACCACATCAGACATCTAGAGCAAACAAGAAACTCTTACTATCTTATACTCTTAAATTATGTCAAATACAGTGGCCTACACTGCACAGGGTTTCCTAGCATCATGAAAAGTTGCAAAAACATCGTCAAACCAGCACTGTGCATCTAGTGCTTGACAAAATTTGCGATACACTGCAAACAGTGTGCCTTTGGTGTGATTATTACGTCACAATAGAGTGCGCGCAAAGTGCGCAGGTTCTCATACACGTAATAGATGCGCAAAGAAAATTACAAAAAACCCGGATGTTGGCTTTACATTATTGCCCACTAGTTTAACACGCCTTTTGCCATTGACTTTTCAGAATGGGCAATAATATTTGTTCATTGGTTTACTGTGTAATAATATTGACCGGCAAATTACACACAAAATCCCATTGACTTTTCTGAGCGGTCAATATTTTCTTTCGCGCGTAGTTTTGTTGGCTTAGCAATTAAACTTAGAGGGCAATACAATTTAAAAATTGCCCTGCTCAGATGTCTGATACGGTTAATAATCTTAGTTGTTACAACATAATGATTTTGTAGTAGGTACGAATATTGACTGAAAAAGTAAAACGCTTGAATTCTTATTGAATACTGTAGGTTGCATTTTATTATGTTAGACGAAATGAAAGAAACAATACAAATAAATAAATACATATCTTTCTCTCTGTGTCATTATTTCTCGCTCGTTCTCCTCTCTTGTACAAGCGGCGCGATCCATGTTGCCGACATACAGACATTGATGTCCAGGACAAGCCAGTCATGGACAAAATGCCGCTTCCCAGTAATCTAGAAAATTGGTTTGAATCTTTTATGTTCTGAAACAAGTAATGTCAATGAAAAACAAAGAGTCCGTCGGGTTAGACGGAATTTCTATGTATCTTCTCAAAGAGTGAATATCCGCAATGATTGAGCCTCTTACCTTTTTAATCAACAAATCTTTATCGGAATGGGTTGTGCCTGACAAATGGAAAGTCGCAAAAGTAATACCGATACACAAAAGGAGATAACATTGATTTCAATAATTACAGGCCGATCCCACTGTTGCCTTGTGCCTCTAAAGTTATGGAAAGAGTCGTTCAAAGACAATAAATTGCTTGATTATTTAAAGTCTCATTCCTTGCTTACCCACAATCAGTCAGGTTTTCGTCCAAAACACTCCACCGGGACAGCACTAGGCCACAGTCACAGATGACTGGTTTTATTCTATCGATAAAGGTAATTACATTGGAACAATTTTTGTAGATTTGCAAAGAGCCTTTGATATGGTTGATCACCTAATCCTTATATCTAAACTTGAATCATGGGTGTAACTGGTGTAGAATTACAGTGGTTCAAACACTATTTATCAAACAGAAGAATAAGAACTTCGGTCAATAATGTACTTTCTGATGAAAAATTTACTACGAAAGGTGTGTCGCAACTCGCAAGGTTCTTTACTGGGGCTCCTCATGTTCATTATTATATTTTTATGAATGACATCTTTATGCAGATGACACGGTCAAACATTATTCACATATCCCAAATCCCAAAGTGGTGGAGAACATTTAAAATAAAGAAATGAATAGCCTTGATGCGTGGATTAATAACAACAACTTAAAGATCAATCACGACAAAACTGTATGCATGTTATTTGGAACACATAACATGCTTAAAAAACAAATTCTTTAGAATATCAATGTCAAAGAACAACAGTTGTCCCAAGTAAAAAGCTTTAAATATCTCGGTGTACGTGTGGATGAAAAATTAAAATGGGATGTTCACATTGAACAGACGTGTAACAAGCTAAGTAAAATGGTTAGTTATTTGTGTAGACTAAGACAATTTGGGAATGTGTCTGAATTGAAATAAATCTATAATTCCATCATACTACCTCTCTTTGATAATGGGGATGTAGTATGGCAATCTGCCAGCAGCAACTGTTTAATTCAACTCCAAAAAATTCAAAATAGGGGCGGCAGAATAATACTAAAAGTTAACTCTTATTCGGATACTTCTATATACCAGTCGAATTCATAGCTGTCTTGGTTGGCAAATGATACGTGAAAGGCAAAAAAAAAAAATCCATTTATTACTTTTAATTTACAAAAATTAAATAACATGACCCCTGAATATTTGAAAGGCATATTTGAGTCTAAACCCTCTTCATACTCCCTCCGTAATGAAAATAAATTCTCTTTGCCTAAGCCAAGAACAAATTATTGTAAAAGAACTTTCGTGTACAGAGCTTCTTTTCAACATAGTAAATTATCCCCTGATTCGCGTGAACTACCCACTTTTGTCACCTTTAAGACTAACTTAAACAGACTATAATCATCCTATTGTTGTACCTTTGTGTATGTATATATGTTTGTTTGTTGTTTTTTTAATGATGTTTTCGACTGATACTTTGTAATTATTTATTCTGTTTTCATTTCTAATATTATGTATATTATTTTTTGTGTACATTGTATAAACTGGCCCCATGGAAGATCAGCAGCAACAATATAGTTGCAGCTGAAAATGGGCTACCAGCCGTATTTTGTTCTTTATCTCTGTATGTATTTTATCTGATTTTATTATACGGAAATAAAAACAACAACAACAACAAATGAGGAGGTGAGCAGATCAGTCACTGTGTACGTATCTATGACATTTACTTTGGGAGCAACATAAAAGCATATAATAATGTGTCCTAACGCCTAATGATGACAGCCAATCTTGGTCTACTCTGTTACGAAAAAAAGGCTTATCCGATTACAATATATCATAACTGCAGCTCCTGTTTATCACGCTCTCCCTCCCCCCCCCCCACTCTCTCTCTCGCCCTCTCTGTCCTTCTCTGTCTATCTCTTTATCTCTCGATGTATGTATACATATCCAATTTCCGGTGTCGTGTCATTCAAATGTTCAGTCGAGGCTCTTTTGAAAACACGACGACTTACCTCGCATAATTAAAGTACCGGTTAGCTCTTCCCGCCATTCTTCCCTTATTCATGTTAGCAGATGACGGTTTATCCAATCACGTTTGTCATTTTCCAACTGGTGTTACGTGTATCTGAGCCACACCGCTAATTCGACTCAAGATCGACCAAAAACAGACCATTACGTTTGCCATACGGGCTAATGTAACTTTTTGTTTTGTCTGTCAACGGTTTGCCGTATGTCTCGTTGATGTGAGTGAGGTATTAGAGAGCACCCGGATGACATTTCAGACTTAAAACGACCACAGATCCTCTACATATTCAAGCATTTATTGGTTTAAAGTTTTCCTGATTTTTATTACAAACTACAAGCCTGCGATGGATCACATGAATTTGACGAAAGAAGCTCTTTGGATTTCGTTGGAGATGGTGAACGAAACCTCGACCGAATTGTATCAATATTATGATACAATAGACAAAGGCGATATGAAGAATGACGATATCGGTGATATTCCAGTAGGTGAATTAATATTTTATATTCTCATACTACTATTAGGGTGTCCGGGAATGCCATCATCATCCAAGCTTACGCATGGAAGAAACGGAAGACGAGCACGGATATCCTCATCATGGGCCAAGCGATAGTCGACTTTGTCGCCTGCGTATTTACCCCAACATTCATCGTCCGACGTGCATTTCGAAACCTGATTACCGTGAGCCTGTGTCGGATGGCATCACTTTCAGAAGAGGCCACGGCATGTGCCTCCATTTTCCTGACGTCAACGATCAGCATCGATCGTTATATGGCCGTTTGCCGTCCATTCCGACGTCGAATGACGGTGCGTATGTCGATTTTATCAGTGATCATGTGTGCGGTGGTCTCGATCGGTGTCAACATGCCGCTGGCCACATATTATGTCGTACATGATTCAGGTCCCAACGGGAAAAGAATGTGCCACATCTTGATATCACCTACAGGTCACTTCGGCACCACGATAATGTATTTAGCTTTGTTCGTAGCATCATTTGCGACGACCACCCTCCTATACGCCCGCATATACGCTTTTATCCGAAAGAGAGCCAAGATCCACGCCGACCTAGTGAACAATGCCGCCAACATCAGTTCCTATTGTGACGCTCACAGTTCGCCGGAGACGAAATCAAGAACGGGCCGTGTGGAGAACCGAAATGGAACTATTGACAATGTCGAGGACACCTCTAGCATTGCAAACATCAAAAACAAGTTTGAAACAACCCAAACGTCATCAAACGTTGCTGGATGTGCAAGTTTTACCACCGTTTTAACGTTACCTAGAAGTGAAGCAGCTGATTCGCGTCTCGAACTATCAACCTTTAAGTCGTTACAGGACAAATTGCAGCCCATTCCATTACAGTCAGAACACACGGAGCAACA
Source organism: Mesocentrotus franciscanus (assembly GCA_037976565.1). Taxonomy (NCBI): domain Eukaryota; kingdom Metazoa; phylum Echinodermata; class Echinoidea; order Camarodonta; family Strongylocentrotidae; genus Mesocentrotus; species Mesocentrotus franciscanus. Next base: position 17,482,409 of record CP137682.1, read on the forward strand.
CCATTCATCGTCCATAGCGGCTTTGTGCCAGCGTCGTCGTCATCGGAATGGGCAAAAGGTTTCGAAAAACGAAAAGCAAAACGACTTTGGGCGAAAAACAACGCGCATGCTCCTCATCATCACAATATATTTCTTCGTGACGTGGACGCCACTAATTGTTATTCCGCTCATCCCATTCAGCATGCTGAATATAAACCATCACATTTCGGCATTCTACACGTTCATAAACGCTGCACTTTCTCTAAGACTAACCAATCACCTTCTTCTTCTACTACTTGGTCAGCAACAGTTTCAGAAGAGACATTAATGAGTCCTTTAGGAAGTGCAGAGGTAGAAATTAGTTCACAGGAAATAATGAAAATGAAATAAAAAACCATATTTGTTTACCGAAACCAAGAACAAATATTTGCAAAAGGACATTCATTCATAGAGCTGATATTCATTATAAAGAGATCCCACTAAATATCCGCAGAATTGCTTCTACTGGGACTTTTAAAACCAGCCCTTAGAAATCAAGATATTTTTCAAAATTTAAAGAATGTACCTTTTTAACCTGTAGTTTTTTTCTGTAGTAGTAAAACTGTATAGATATATATATTTGTTTATTTTTGTCTTTTGTATTTATTTGTGTATCTTTTGTATCTTTTGGTTCCTGGCTCCTAGTAGGACCACAACGACAATATACTGTTGCATATCGATGCTCATGGGTTACCAGCCGTATGTTTTCTTTTTATCTCACTTGTATTGTGTTTCGTTTTCTTTTAAATTGTAAATATTTGTATTGTATTGTGTTTTTGAATTTATGAAACAAAAGCAAACAGAAATCGCACACTTGTGACTTCAATTGAACTTCATTGGTTACCATTTAATAAATTATGAATCAAACCAATTTTACTTTGATTTCTACAATTTCTTCTACCCCCCACTCTCTCTCTCTCTATGTTTCTGGCTAAACGTGTCTCTTTATCTCTCTTTCTCCTTGCCAGTCCAACTCTCTCTTATCTCACCCAGCCTTTTGAAGATGAATCACTACAATTCGTAACTGAGGCCGATCTTGCTCTTAGAAACACCAACCGCATTGTCAACTTCTTACCCCCTCTCTCTCTCTCTTCTTCTCTTACTCTATCTCACAAGTCACAACACACACACACACACACACATCCTATCTTTCTTACTATACCTCTTTCTTGTCGCTTTCTCTCTTTGTTTACTTTCTTTCTGTTTATTTCTTCTGTTTTTCCTTTTCCATCAAAATAATAATGATAACAAATCCAACCTTTTATGTTCGTACAATGCCCCACTATCAAACGAGGCAAAAGAATCAAACGATGAACAAGGGCAAAGAGTTTTCCTATGGCGTCCTAGTTTGCTCCGGTTGACTCGTATTCGTCATATCAGGACATCACTGTTCATCGGTGCCATAAGCCACTCATCAGTGTTCGGTGTAAAAGCATAAGCAGATATAGACTTTATGAGGAAGAAAACAGACAATGGGCAGGTGTGGGTGGAGAGGGTGGGGAAAAAGTATGTATAAGTATGTGGGGGTAAAGTGTGAGTGATTTACCGACCCATACTTTATCAACAATATAGAAAAAAATAACATAAACACAAAAAATTAATTTTCTTTATTATTTGATCTGATATAAGCTCTATAGTAGGGCTTTCAATTTCAAAGATCATCGGTTATTCTCTCTTCTTTGAAAATTGGACTTACTTTATGATAATTTTATGCTTATGTATTTGGTATCCTACAATCCTTTGATTACTTATCGACATTTAATATTGTATAATTACAAATAAGTTTCATTTTCTATGTTTTATTCCACATGTCATTTGATATTAATTTCATGTAAGCTTTTTGCATCTTTTGATTGAGTTATGGAAATAAAATTATGTGAATTGAATTGAATACAGTACTTTGATGATATCAGTAATGTATGGGACAAAATACTGTCGGGAATTGGAATTTCCGTCATGATTTTTATTATAGGTGTTCATTCCCCCGGGAAAGGGTAGGGTCACGTTAGGGCTGATGGGATGTACGTTCACAAACAAATATAGTTCACACAATATGCGCATGGTCAGCAGATGCACGTTTTTGTAATGAATTTGAATAACAATGCATTTGGATAGGCGCACTGATTTGGCCCAAGTATAGGGTGTGGTATATTCTTGAACATAACACGTGTTGTGTAATGGTAATATGTTTAGTGTGTAAGGCATGTCATGTCACTTTGCAACTTGAAGTCGAGGTGCCTGCAACGTCAACGCATGTGTCAGGAGTTGAAGGCATTCTGAGGTTTGGGCAGTTTAGTACCCGACATGTGTCAGGAGACAGGAGTTGAGGGCATCCTGAGGTTTTGATAGTTTAGTACCTGGTATGTAGAACTCTCGCTAATATATAAATATATTATTTACATGTTAAGAGTCAGTTTTGAAGAGTGAATGATGTATTTATGCTCATACACAAGTGAAAAGGAAGTCATGTGTTAGAGAATCATGCGATACATTTTCTGGATGGATTGAACTGATAATGTATGTTCTCAAAAACGATATTTCATATGAAGCCTATTTCTGCTCACTTTTACACTGATTATTGATATTTGTGGAGAATTCAGAGTATTAGCGCTCCACGGAAATATAAAAGAATTAATATTTTGTATTGCATTGAATTGGTTGCTGGTTGTGCATTATAATTGTCGAAGAGGGCGACCGAATGTAAACGAACCTTTAAAGATGGCGGCGCCCATGTGCATTGATTATCGATAAACTATGCTTTTGTTACGGACTTCTTTTGATTATCCTAGATGTTATAATAAGATACAAATAATTAGTTGATTAAGATTGAAGAAATGATATGTTGCTACATTTGTACTATAACTTTCATAAATAAGTACTTTAGCGGTGCTAAACATTTCATTGAGTTTGAACTTAATTATGTTGATATGCCATATAACATGCAGATTTAGCCTTAAGGGCTTGGTGATAGTGACGAATATTGAACAGTGGGTTTAACATTTGCTTTGCCGCTCCTTCTCCTAATGATGCACTGCAATTAAAAATCGGAGGTAAAACTAACGTAAAATTAGGAAATATCTTATCAGAGCAATACAGCTTAGCTTCCTTTCCACATGTAACGTGCGACTTTACGATCTGCATTATAATGATGTTGACCTCTGACATGTGTTGATGACACTTTCGTAAAATGTGCTGCTTCCGTAAAATGTGCTGTATATGAAGGAGTCGGGTGCGGGAAGCGTTATTTTCTTCTGCGGCACAGATTGGGGCTTTTTTGTTTGTTTAAAGAGGTCTTGATTTAACCCTAACCCTAACCCTAACCATAACCCTAACCCTAAACTTTCCCATAGGCTCAACACGCACCCAACCCCAATCTGTGCCGTAACGCGTGCGGGAAGGGGTGGTTAGGGCGCATTTTAGGGTTTGTTTACCTGCCTCTCTGCGCAGGTCTATGGGAGCCAGTTAAGGCTTGGTGATATCAATATTTTAAAAATGTCGCTATCACCTAACCCTTAAGTCTACAGATTATGCTGTCAGAATAGACAGTAATTAAAGAAATGCATGGTTGTTTTAATTGATTATAGCTGTTATCTGTTGGATGGTGAGGCATCCTATCTACCGGGCCTATCTAATGGCTGCGTTTAGTGACTTAGCTGCTAGATGATTCGATTAGTCTTTCTGGGCTGCACACCGTATTCGTTGATCATTATGTTGATGGTTAACTCTGTTTCTGGTCACTGACCTGGGGTAAGCATCTTGTATATGTATATAGTATTGAATGATCCGGTTGTCAAGAAATGTTATCTTTGATTGTATGCATGTATTTTTATTTTGATATAACTCAACCATTCATTGTGATGTTACATTTCAGAGTTTGCTTGCATAAACTGTGGATATTTCTAGACCGAGTGTTGTCTGTTTGATAAAAGAATCATGACGTTTAATACAGTAGTACAAATGTATATATACCATGTTTGTAATTTACTTGAGTACAAAAATACTCCGAGCCTTGGTGTAATTATTTAAGATGTGCACTTTGCTTGTAAAATTGCTTTCTTTTGTAAAATACTTAGGTAATAAGAAATACTTCAGCATTTCAAAGTGCACTTATGAGATAACTTCATGCTCAGCTCATAGCCAGGATTTTAGTATGACAAATTGTGCTTGATTGTGATCAAATGCTATTTAAATAATTGATTCTTGTTAGGATTTTTATTCAGATTAATTTCCATTCGGAACTTAAGGAAGAGTTGATATTACCAGAGGGTAATGAGTGAGGTTTATTTGAATAAGAATACAAATAAGGAGTGTTTGTAGGTCATGTCGAGATTGACAGTGTTCCCATGAGGCCTGACAGTTGGAGGCATTTGATGGAATATGCAATGATGTATGCATATTGAGTATTGTAAACTTCTAAGCAATTCTAGCAGATGTGTGCAAATTATACTGAATTAATTTACCATTATTAATCATTATCCTTATGTCATAGTGTTATATCTTGTTATTCTGATATATTATGTTCACATTTTACTATCATAATTATGCATCTGTCTTTTGCAGATATTGTATATGTAATGTGCTATTTTGAACATGTACTTATTGATGTTTTACTGTGAATAAACTACTCTACACCCAACTACAATTTGTATGATTCCTTTATTGGGTCACTCCAACTGCGACCTGCGACAATACCTTGGACTCGCCCATTCACAAGCTTCAATCACTTATCACGGCATTTTTCTGTTTTTAAAATAAAATATTTTCAACTTCAATGAGAAAGACGATATTAAGGAATGCATAAGAAACACGAAATATGATAAGGGAGTATTTTTAATGAAATCATTGGACCGATACGATATGTGTAGATTATGGATAAACAAGAATCTTGAAATTGATTTCAAAATAAGCATTTGTGTATATATTATGAACATTATGAGCGGATCAGGTAGGGTCCGTTGGAAACTAAAATGTTAAGCATCAGAATGGAGTAATGTCCATTCAAAAGGCTTCTTTAATATTCCCATGATGAAATACATTATATTTGGGATATTAAAGCTGGACTTCAGAAAACCTGCACATAGTGTGTTCATGACAAAATAAACAATTAAAAACGTTTAGTGCAGTTGACTTTTGTGTCTGTTTTAATCTACTTCCAGTTAAATCTTGAAAGAAAATTCCTCAGTCACCGATTCAATTCAATTGAATTCAGAATTTATTTATATTTATTAGATCATGGACAAAAAATAATCATAAATTTAGCAAAGAAATCGTTTTATTGATGTTTATATATAAGAACAAAGCAATTCAGCACTATGAAACACCAAAATCAGATAAAATTTGTAGAGTGTACGTTTGACATAAGCACATATAAATTCTAACAGAATTAATGTATATGACAACTGAAACATATTTAATATAATTTGTTTAAATATAAAAATACAATGTAGTCCAGTCAAATACATGGATAAGGTCTCGGAAACCATTTTTATCAATGGAGATAGATAACTATAATAATAATAATAATAATGATAGTAATAATAATGATAATAACTATGATAATTATGTCTTATTTACGCATGTTAGCCTCATCGGTATTCACACTGTCTTCCATGAGAGCCCTATCATATTATTACCCCAGCTTTGGAAATGGAGAGAAAAGATCCAGGAAAGTAGGAAAGAAGGAGATCAAAGAGGGTGGGGTGGGGGCAAACATAAAGTAGAGGGGATAACAAGAAGAAGATGAAAAGAGTAAGAAAAATAAATGAAGAGGTAGAGGGGTAATATAAGAAATGGGAAAAGACATGCAAAGAGTGAGAGTAAAGGGGGTGGACCGAAGGTTCATATTTCTGAAGGCTTGTTAATCTGAAGGTTCATTATTCATTATGTTTCTTATATGTTCATAAATCCGAAATTAAAATAGGGTTCATTATTCCGGAGGTTCATAATTGTGAAACTGAGAATAACAACTTTGATTTTCGAAATTACGAACTTTCGGAATAATGAACCTATAGGCCTATTTTTTTCGGAATCATAAACATTCTGATAAACGAACCTTCGGAGTAATGAATCTTTAAAATAATGCCACTACTTTGCGGAATTATGAAACCTTTTTTTTTCGGACTTATGAACCCCTTAGTATGTGAAATTTGTGTTTTGGAATTATGAACATTCAGAAAAACGGGTTCCCCACCCCATATGAATATGGTATTATAGAATTTATAGCGTTATAAAGAAAGGAACTATTGATTAGGAAATGTGCAAGTTTGGAAAGGCTGTCAATTCTATTGCACGTCATGCTAAAATATGGCATAATGACCTACATCATGAATAACTTTTGAATAACTAAGTTGATATCTATTCGTTGAAAAGTCTTTATTAAGCCTCGTTCAGATTATGACGCGGCAAAACCGCAGCGGATTTTTATGATGACGTAATGCGTAATACGCTTCACATTTATGTATCTTATAACGCAGAGCTCAGTGAATGCGCGCAGGACCTTCGTTGCGCGCAGTTGCCAATCATTTACACGTTACAAAAAAAAACAGGGCTGTTTACCGCGTCATATCTGAACGAGGATTTATTGTTCATTTCAAACAGGAGGCCCAGTCTTGGGCTCTGTCGTAAGATCACGCATTGTCATAATGTACACCAATCCATCGCTTTCAATGCCATTACAGAGAGCAAAGCATAGTTGATGGCTATAATATATCGATGATCAAACATCATTATGACCCTGATTAGCCAGGCACAAAGAAGACGAAAGACTTGATGCATGGCTGATCGTCAACGAAATGGAGTTAAGTCTTTTGTCAACTCTGTTTGTTGATGCGGCAGGCAGCCAGTAAAAACGAATTCGTTTAATCAAATTATGGAAATGCAAGCATTACTTTACTTTAAACAAACATAACTTTGTTATTCCTGGATCATTTTTCCTGATTGAGGTGTCATATGAAAGGGCAGAAAATGAACTTTCTAGAAATGTGATTTTCCTTTTGGAATTCAGATACCGTCCGCCAAATGACTTTTGGTCCCCTCTCTTCAAATTGTTTTCAATCACTCATGCGTGAAATATGCATCATATAAGTTGCTTCAAAATAATGAATGAGGAGGATCTAAGCTTTAAAAATATGTGTCATTTATTAATTATAATTGTGATTAAGTTATGATAAAACATCGATAGTTCTCGGTTTCGTTTTTTTCTGGGACGCACTGTATATATATATATATATAATGTATATGTATATACAATATATATAATATTAATATACATATGATATAAATATATATTATATATATGTATATATATATATCGCTTGGTATCAAATGCTGAGAGAAATTATTATGATATTTAGAATTCATTGCTTATCTCTTGACAAAAACAAAATTGAATACAATAAACCATCGAAATAAAAATTCAATTTCCTGCCTTATTACAGTCACACTTATAAAACTGTCCTCCTATATATACATGTACATATGTATATATATATATATATATATATGAAGAAGAATCTTTGTGAGTTTGACGCTTTCTTATTTCCAACAGTTTATTGGTCAATTACACGAATTTTAGGAAGACCACTTATATATCAAAACACGTGTTCTTGCTTTTTATTTACGTATATATAGAGAGAGAGACAGACAGAGAGAAAAAGAGGAAGAGATAGAGAGAGAGTGAAGAGGGAGAGAGATAACAAATATGAGAACATCCATTATAGCAAATGTCATTGATTGAAATTATATACTAGGCCTATCTTGATCATGTAGAATTTAAGTCTGTCATTTAAACGGCAAAACATAATGAAAACATAATTATTCAACCAGTGTATATCCGTCAGCACTGTCTGCATATTCTTTATCTCTAACATGCGTTTTACATAATCAACTTATGGCTGCATCTGCAATGTTTACACGATTCTTTGACGTCTCTTCTGAAACTGTTGTTGACCAAATAGTAGACGAAGAAGTTGACGATGTGGTTAAGAAGTCTGAGAGCGTAGAAGATCTGGATAACCGCCAAATATCCTGAAATTTGACTAGCTCTTAGAACAGCCGAACGTCTAATGATTGGAATTACAACCCTGGGAGTCCACGTGACGAAAAGGAATATCGTTATGATAAGGAGCATACGGGTCGTCTTCCTCCCGTAGTCGCATTCCTTTTGCTTTTTAATTTCTGGATTCGCTTCGTACCCTGGCGTTCGAAAGGTTTCATCTTAGGTGATGACGCCAGGGAATAAAGGGGTTTTCTTTGACTTGTGTGTGACGGTAGGGGATTGTTATTTTCCCGTGACTCTTTAATCACTGCACATGTGACGTGGAAGCCGGAGGGCTTAGGCCTACGTCTAGGCGACGATGGCAACATAATGTTACTTGAACATCCTGCTGTCTGTGAATGCAATGAAACCTCATTTGTTTTAAAATTCTTCTTGATACTCGTTACATCGAAGGCAGAAGTTCCGTCCTCTGTTTTGCTTCTGCCGCGATCATGTGATTTTCCTTTGAGCTGGAATCTTGCGAACCGCCGCTATAGTCACGAAAGTTACTTGAACTAATAGTAGCGACAACAGGATCTTTCCCCGTCAGGTCGGCGTGAATCTTTGCTCTCTTACGTAGTGAAACATAGATCAAAGCATAAAGGACAGTATTCGTTATCAGCGATACAGCAAATAACACCGAAGACGAAATTGTTGTAACCAGGACGTAAGAGTCATAAACGAAGCACAAGCTTCTTCCAATACTTCCGATGTTAATAGATCCAGTAAACACAACAACTGGAATGTTACTCACGATGGAAACGATCGTACACAGTATCGCAATGAAAATAGACATACGTACAGTCATTCGTCGTCGCAATGGACGACACACAGCCATGTAGCGATCGATGCTAATCGCAGTGGTCAGATAAAGTGAGGCGAAAGCCGTTGCATTATTGGCAAGAGATGCCGCTTGACACAAACTTTTGGTCGTCAGCTCTGGAAATGCACTGCGGATGATGAAGGCAGGACAGAATACACAAGCGACGAAGTCGACTATCGCTTGAGCCATGATGAGGATATCCGTGCTCGTCTTCCGTTTTTTCCACGCATAGGCTTTGATGATGACAGCGTTCCCCGGTAGTCCTAAGACCAACACCATCGTATAATAGGTTAAGTTAACAACAGTAACAATATCTTGGTCCGTCATCTTATAGTTTTCTTTAGATGTAATCAAATCATTAGCTGTGTCGTTCACAGTTGTGAACAAAGTGTTCAGTTCCGAAGTCGAATTCATGTGGTATCCCATGTTTTATTTCTCTCTTACGTTGTTCTTTCTTGAACTCTGTCTGAATGTAAATAATGTCCTACAAAGGGTCTGCCTTTGGCAAATAAACGTTGCTGTTATAGCAAACGTCTTGACATCTTGAATCGGAAAAATAAACGAATCAGCACTCTGCCACCTTGTTCATCACCGTCAGTAGATAACCCGATGATCACAGCCCAAATTGGGTCGAGTTGCCTGAGTAATTATCTGGGCACAAGTGATCCTTTCTACAGATATTTTGCTACGTGCATCAATAGTTGAGAGAGCTTGTCATGGCAGCAGTGAGGAAGTGAAAAAGCAAACATCATTACGAAGAGAGTGAGTAAAATTAGGTAGTAGAGATGGGAAGGATTTAGAGAGAGAGAGGGAGGGAGAAACGAGACAATGAAGGGTATATTTGTTTGATGATATTTAATGGATACCATTATGTGATCAACATCAATTTTGTGTGTCCTTAAAACCATTTAAGTCCTCGCTCTATTTTCAATTATGTAATTTATCAGATAGCATGCATGTATGATATTAAAGGTTTAACATGTTAGACCTGCTCATGTGTAATGCCCTTTCTTTCTCTTTCTCTCTCTCTCTCACTGTATATATATATATATATTTATATATAAATGTAAGGATATAACTTATACAACAGCTCTGGCAACTCCCGGCTTTGATTACCGGAAAGGACAATTTTGCAACTTTCGCAAAAAATTATGAAAGGGAGGTCAGCAATGGGGAACTAAACTTTGATTTAAGCTACGCAAAATATTGTGACAATATGTGTTATTCTTCATAATTAAACTTAATATCTTATCAGAATTTCATTGATCAAGCCGTATGACTTGACAGTTCCGAGGAGATGTTTGTTTTATTTGCTTTATTTATTTCAATACGGTATTAAAATAAACCTTTATCAGCAAGTCCGTACACAAAATAGGAGACGGCATTCCAAAAATAATATCACTAACAATTACAAATATTTTACAAAGAAAAATTACAAATTACAAAAACAAAATAGAAGTTAGATGCAATTTAAAAAAAAAATAGAGAGATGGAAAGGAAAAAAGAGGCAGAAGAAAAACAGGATTAACCAACAAAAAGTATCATTATCGAATCTTTGTATTTTTTTAAAAACTCATTAACAAGATATGTTGGATGCATTTTACAAATGCCGTTACTTGGGTCTGCGTTCTTACAGTTTGAAGGAGATTATTAAAAGTCAACCTATTCTAAATCAAGAATAGATCATATTCTCACAATCATTTTATGAACATAGATAAGAAACAATTATTCCACATTTCTGGATCGTGTATGATACGGAGAAAAGTATTGAAATACACGGACAAACACAACACACAAAGAGAGCGAGGGGTGGGAGATAGGACTAGAAGCTAATCAAAAGGCAAGTCGAGCGATGATTGACTTTTATGTTGGAAAATGTGAGATTTACTGAGAGAAGCATCATCAGCATCAATATACATCAATAGAGCCTTCTCTCGTGCAGGTCCATTTCTTTGGAATAACCTCCAACTTAAGAGCCATATATTACCGGCCCTGCATAATTTTATGAGCGATTTCAAAACTGCTCTAAAAACATACCTCTTTCTAAGCATTGCCCTTGATTCATGATTGACATACACATGCAACCTTCCATTTTAGTATTAGGAATATGACATTCGACTTAATTTCGCTCGTCATCAGCAAAAAATATTATCGGAAAAATTGTATCATGTAAGCAACATCAAAGCATGAAGTAATGTCTCATAACTCCTATTGATGACAGCCAATCTTGTTCTACTCTGTTATGAAAAAAAAAGCTTATCCGATTACAATATCAGAACTGCAGCCCTTTGATATCACCCTGGATATCTGAAAACCTGCACATGGTATGTTCATGACAAAATAAACAATTAAAAACTTTTAGTGCAGTTGACTTTTGTTTCTGTAATTCTAATTCACGTTGAATCTTGAAAGAAAATTCCTCAGTCACCGATTTATTTCAAATAAATTCAGAATTTATTGATCACGGACAAAAAAATCATACATTTAGCAAAGAAATCGTTCTATTGATGTTTCTATATAAGAACAAAGCAATTTAGTACAATGAAACACGAAAATCAGATAAAATTTGTAAAGTGTACGTGTGACATAAGCACAGGTAATAAGGTGCGTGTTTGTTTGGGTGTGTTTGTGTTTGTTTGAGAGAAGGGGCGGGGGCATAGAGAGGGGATACACAGATAAAGAAAGCAGTCTGAGGGTGCGTGTGCGTGTGTGTTAGACTTTTTTTTAGTTTCTAAAAAGCAACCACATACCGCAAATTTATACGTTTCACTCTCCAGACTGTTCTATATACGAGGATATTTTGTCAATAAACCTAAGTTATGTATAAATGATGTTTAAGTAGATTAAAAATGATTCTTCTACAACAAAGGATACCCATAAACTCAGGATTAAAATATGGTTTTGGTACCTCATCTTATTGATCATTCAGCACCAAAACAACAACAAATAATCACCTTTTTAGATTTAGAGCAGAAGGTGAAAGGAAAAAGGAAAACACTTTTAAGAAAGCCCATGACTTGTTCAGTTTATGGTCCATGCAGAGCAAACAAATTAATGAAATCGGTCACTGCACAAATTATATATATATATACACACATAATATATATATATATTATAAATCGATAGGTATCAAATGCTGAGAGAAATTATTATGGTATTTATTATTCATCGATCATCTCTTGACAAAAACAAAAATAGAATACAAAAATCCGTCGAAATAAGAATTCAATTCCTTGCATTATTACAGTCACATATTGGACACTATACTCCTATATATACATGTACATATTTACATCTATACATATATATATTATATAAAGAAGAATTTTTGCGAGTTTATGCTTTCATATTTCCAACAGTTTATTGTTCAATTACACGAATTTTAGGAAGACCACTTATATATCAAAACACGTGTTCTTGCTTTTTATTTACGTATATAGAGAGAGAGACAGACAGAGAGAAAAAGAGGAAGAGATAGAGAGAGAGAGAAGAGGGAGAGAGATAACAAATATGAGAACATCCATTATAGCAAATGTCATTGATTGAAATTATATACTAGGCCTATCTTGATCAAGTAGAATTTAAGTCTGTCATTTAAACGGCAAAACATAATGAAAACATAATTATTCAACCAGTGTATATCCGTCAGCACTGTCTGCATATTCCTTATCTCTCACATGCGTTTTACATAATCACTTATGGCTGCATCTGCAATGTTTACACGATTCTTTGACGTCTCTTCTGAAACTGTTGTTGACCAAATAGTAGACGAAGAAGTTGACGATGTGGTTAAGAAGTCTGAGAGCGTAGAAGATCTGGATAACCGCCAAATATCCTGAAATTTGACTAGCTCTTAGAACAGCCGAACGTCTAATTATTGGAATTACAACCCTGGGAGTCCACGTGACGAAAAGGAATATCGTTATGATAAGGAGCATACGGGTCGTCTTCCTCCCGTAGTCGCATTCCTTTTTGCTTTTTAATTTCTGGATTCGCTTCGTACCCTGGCGTTCGAAAGGTTTCATCTTAGGTGATGATGCCAAGGAATAAAGGGGTTTTCTTTGACTTGTGTGTGACGGTAGGGGATTGTTATTTTCCCGTGACGTTTTAGTCACTGCACATGTGACATGTAAGCCGGAGGGCTTAGGCCTACGTCTAGGCGACGATGGCAACATAATGTTACTTGAACATCCTGCTGTCTGTGAATGCAATGAAACCTCATTTGTTTTAAAATTCTTCTTGATACTCGTTACATCGAAGGCAGAAGTTCCGTCCTCTGTTTTGCTTCTGCCGCGATCATGTGATTTTCCTTTGAGCTGGAATCTTGCGAACCGCCGCTATAGTCACGAAAGTTACTTGAACTAATAGTAGCGACAACAGGATCCTTCCCCGTCAGGTCGGCGTGAATCTTTGCTCTCTTACGTAGTGAAACATAGATCAAAGCGTAAAGGACAGTATTCGTTATCAGCGATACAGCAAATAACACCGAAGACGAAATTGTTGTAACCAGGACGTAAGAGTCATAAACGAAGCACAAGCTTCTTCCAATACTTCCGATGTTAATAGATCCAGTAAACACAACAACTGGAATGTTACTCACGATGGAAACGATCGTACACAGTATCGCAATGAAAATAGACATACGTACCGTCATTCGTCGTCGTAATGGACGACACACAGCCATGTAGCGATCGATGCTAATCGCAGTGGTCAGATAAAGTGAGGCGAAAGCCGTTGCATTATTGGCGAGAGCTGCCGCTTGACACAAACTTTTGGTCGTCAGCTCTGGAAATGCACTGCGGATGATGAAGGCAGGACAGAATACACAAGCGACGAAGTCGACTATCGCTTGAGCCATGATGAGGATATCCGTGCTCGTCTTCCGTTTTTTCCACGCATAGGCTTTGATGATGACAGCGTTCCCCGGTAGTCCTAAGACCAACACCATCGTATAATAGGTTAAGTTAACAACGGTAACAATATCTTGGTCGGTCATCTCATAGTTTTCTTTAGATGTAATCAAATCATTAGCTGTGTCGTTCATAGTTGTGAGCAAAGTGTTCAGTTCCGAAGTCGAATTCATGTTGTATCCCATGGTTTATTTCTCTCTTACGTCATTCTCTGTCTGAATTTAAATAATGTCCTACAAAGGGCCTACCTTTGACAAATAAACGTTGCCGTTAAAGCACAATTATTGACATCTTGAATCGGGAAAAATCAACGAATCAGCACTCTGCCAACTTGTCCATCCCCGTCAGCAGATCAACCGATGCTCTCAGCCGAAATTGGGTCGTGTTACCTGAGTAATCATCTGGGCACAAAATTTATCTTGGCCATGGATATTTTGCCTTGTGTATGACGAGTTGGGAGAGCTTGCTATGGCAGCAGTGATGAAGTGAAAAGGCAATCAATATTACGGAGAGAGTGAGTGAAATGAGGAAATAGAAATGAGAAGGATTAGGAGAGAGAGGGAGAGCGAGCGTGACAAAGAGGGATATATTTGTTTGATGATATTTAATGGATACCATTAGGTGATCACCATCAATTTTGTGCGTCCTTAAAACCATTTAAGTCCTCGCTCTACTTGCAATTACATGTATGTAATTTATCAGATGGCGTGCATGTCTGATTTAAAGCTTCTACATGTTAGACTTGCTCATGTTTAATCCCTCTTTCACTCTCCCTTCCTCTCTCTCTCTCTCTCTCCCTCCTCCCTCTCTCTTTCATCCCTCCTTCTCTTTCTCTCTCTCTCTCCTCCCTCTCTCTCTCTATCTCTTCCCCGTATAAATGTATATAAATGAAGAATATTACCTATACAAGAGCTACCGGAAAGGACATTTTTTCAACTTTCGCAAAAACTTCTGAAATGGAGGTCTGCAATTGGGAAACTGTGATTTAAGCGACGCAACCATTATTCTCTCATTTCCTTTCGCATGATATTTACATGTATATCATTATCACCATTTTCTTTCGATCGCATTTTGTTCGAGGTACAATTCTCTCGATATATATATATATATATGTATTTATATAATTATATATGTATATCTAAATATATGTATATATATATATATATATATAGCAGTTGAGATAGAAATCATTGAGCCGATATATATATATATATATATATATACAGAGAGAGAGAGAGAGACAGGTGGAATTAAAAAGTATGATTTCAAGAAAAATGTTTTATTTCGCCATCTCCATTATATATATATATATATATATATATATATATTCGTTTTGTTTCGTTTCGTTTACTATATTTTAGAACGGTGGCATAGTTCAGCCATATGGCTGTTCTTCAGCATGGCAGTGCATATATAAAAGCAATCACAATTTTACAAAGAAATGTACATTAGATTAACATGGTTTACATACAAAGTTGAATAAAACATATATAGGCCTATATATGGCGCGCCGTTTGACCAATAATTCAGATAAACACTGTTTATTGCCGATAAACACTGTTTATCGTCGAAAAACACTGTTTATCGAGCGATAAACACTGTTTATCGTCTGATAAACACAGTTTCTCTAGATAAACAATGTTTATCGCCGAAAAACAGTGTTTATCGCTGATAAACAGTGTTTATCGAGAGAAACTGTGTTTACTTATGATCAGTCGATAAACAGAGTTTATGTCGATAAACACTGTTTATCGCCGAAAAAACATTGTTTATCGATTGAAAAACACTGTTTATCAAGCGATAATCATTGCACACCCAATCTTTCGTCTAGAAAGGATCTTGCCCCTTGTTTTGTAATTTACAATATGGAATTGATATATCGACCAAAGGCGAGCTTTGGTTAAATAGGCCATTAAATCGTCATGTTACCACATGCGGTAATTGAATGTGCAATTTTCCGAGGAAATATTCTCTTTAGATTGAAGAAGTAGTTGTTTTTTTTGGCCGCTGTTGCTGTTAGTGTTCCTGTTGTTGATGTTGTTGTTGGTGGTGGTGGTGGTGATCTTGCTGTTATTGCTCTTGTTGATGTTGTTGGTGTTGTTTTTGTTGCTGCTGTCGCTGTTGTATAGCATGATATTCCCAATCAAAGCTGGTATCACTCATTTTCTGCATTATCTGTTCAAACTTAAGTCACTGATGGAGCATATAGGCATATAAAACAGGTGGAAAATACTTGAAAGTTATTCCATTGAAACATTAAGCAGCGACATTTAATGAGCTTAAGTGAGAGTGAGTGGCATTCGTGATAGACACGATTTCTTATTGTTTGGCATTTCTTTTCAAATCATGATGTAATTGCACGTTGATCCTTTAAAGAGGCTATTTCTATATCATGAGCTATTTCATCTCAGTTCCATTCAGCGATATTTTTTCGTACTATGTCGCTACCATGAAGGTTATTGCTTACACTTCAGTCACACTGGCGAGACCGAGACAGGTATAGTGGTTCATTCACCTGATCTAGGGGTTGAGGGTGCGAATCCCAGCCCGGCACTACTTAATGTCCTTTGGCAAGGCATTAATCCACATTCGCCACTCTCCACCCGGGTGTTAATGGGTACCTTGCGATTGCTGGGGTAATAATTATTTCAAGGCCCTGAGGAAGAACAGCATCGATGCTGATGAGCCTTTTCTAGGTAGGCCTACACGAACTTAGTATTACTATTATTTTTATTTTTATTATCATAATTATTATTACTATTATTGTTATTATTATCATTAAAACATACCAAACAAAATTAATTTTCGCCGAATGGCCAAACATTCGTGGATTTGGAATCGGTGTAGAGCCGGTCTGGCGGTGTGACTGAGGTATTATGGATTGTGTGGCAAATTAGCACAAATGTATATAGTGAGCAGTGACTGAAAGTGGCATCGTGTAAAAGGCAGGAGAGTGCTTTATCTCATCATCGTATAATGTCTTTCGATAAAATTAAAAGGGTTATTTGACATGAAGTTCATAATGATTAAAAGAGAGCGTAAAGCGGAGGCGTAATAACTGTGGATTTCTTGACACGCTATTCATCGAAAACTTCAGGAATTAAGAAAAAGGGAATATAAAATTGTAGGATCTACATGCGGCCATTGTTGATGACTCTTCATGTAATGTAACTCTGAAACATGAAACAATCTAAGTTTCACCGTCCTTTGAAAATGTAGGACGTTTCAAGTTCGCCTAGTGATCTACTCTTAGTATAAATTTTATTGAATACAACTCCTACAAGTAAAATATGAAGTTTGGTACCTTGAGTTTCTCAATTGTTTCACAGTGGGTTTCTTGGAGAAGAATCACAGTGGCTTTGTTGGTGACTGCCAGCTGCTCGATGTGATGTGAGTGTGGTGCAGACAAGCAAACAGCAGACCACATCATCCAAACCTGCCCCCTGTTTAAACCACCAAAGGGCATCCCTGGTCTGATGGAAGTGGATGAGACCACTAGGGGAGTGGCTGCTTCACAGTACTTTTAAAAGAAAGACATTTACAAGTTTTTGTTCTCGACATACGCGAGAAGAATGTAATGCAGATAGGGTTTGTTGCCTTGTTGGTTTGACATGAAATAAGGGGAGGAGGGGTGGTGGTTGTAACATTTAACCACCCCTTTCCTCACATTTTCTACTATCGGAAACTAAATACATGTAATAAGAAGCGACGTGTGTTATGTACAGGGTTAGTATCCTTGTATATGCATGATAAATGTATATAAATTCGTGTCTAAAGACTGAAGATATTTTACTAACTGTAATGATATCAATACTACTTTATAAATTAGTATTGTTAAATATCTAAAAATGTTATCCATGAAGATTGCTTGAAAATATACTTGAAATAAGCACACATTTAATGGGAAAAAAGGTTATTAATAGGAATATAAATGATACATAATCTTTATGCATACAAACATACAAATAAAAACGTTTAGGTAGTCTGTCCATCAAAGAATAATTTAAATTGAAAAAAAGAAGAAAAAGCTTAAAAACAAATGCATTTTATTTTCCATAAAAAACATACAATTACCTATATTTATACGGTACGATTTCCGTGTTTTTGTGTGTGTTTGTCTTTCTTCTTCTTTTTGCAAAATGAACTAAAGGCTCCCATTAAAGTCCCATATAATTATCTTCGTTTTCATTGCCATCAGATACGGTTTTTGTTTTGTTTTACCTGACTGCTGAGCTGAGAACCATGTGTTTGCTTGCAGGTATATAAGCAACAAAAGGACCGACTGCTTTAAGTCCTCTCTGTGAGACTTGGTAATGAGGACTAATGCCTTACCAAACGGCATTCGCGCATCAACTTGGCTTCGAATCCTGGACCTCCCGGTAACGAGACCAGTGCTCTACCACAATTTGTTTTAAACACAAGACCCATGGCGTGAAGGAGACGGTTTGATTGGTATTCAGATAAACGAGACAGCCTCTTCATCAACTCAGTAATATCAATGTATTTTTTTCTGTTTATTTAGGGTCAGCAGGGTCTGGAAAGTCTTGAAATCGAGAGGGTTACCGATGCTACCAAAAAATAAACATGAATAATCAAACAAACAATGAAAACAAAACCAAAATGAAACAAATACAAATCTGTAAAAATGTTGCCAATGTCACAAGTATCTTTCCTCTGCTTGCTGATTTATATCTGAAATTTATTATACAGGAGATTATCAGAATTAGAAGAAAAAACAGACATGCTATTATATACCAAACGCATGGAAACTATCACAAAGATGTTAGGTTTTTTTTTTTTTTATTTATTTATTTTCCGAATTCACAGTAAAAACATGATATATATACATGATATGTAAAGATTATGGATGAACATGAATCTTGAAATTGATTTCAAAATGAGCATTTGTTTATATATAAAATGAACATTAGAAGCGGATCAGGTAGGGCCCGTTGGAAACTAAAAATGTTGAACATCATAATGGAGTATTGTCCATTCTGAATGCTTCTTTAATATTCCCATGACATACATTATATCTGGGATATTGAGCTGGATTTCAGAAAACCTGCACATGGTAGGTTCGTGACAAATAAACAATCAAAAACTTTTAGTGCAGTTAACTTTCCTGTCTGTAATTCTACTTCCAGTTGAATCTTGAAAGAAAATTCCTCAGTCACCGATTCAATACAATTGAATTCAGAATTTATTGATCATGGACAAAAAATAATCATACATTTAGCAAAGGAATCGTTCTACTGATGTTTCTTTATAAAAACAAAGCAATTCAGCACTATGAAACACCAAAATCAGATAAAATCTGTAGAGTGTACGTGTGACATAAGCACATATGAATTCTAACAAAATTAATGTATATGACAACTGAAACATATTTAATGTAATTTTTTGTAATATAAAAATACAATGTAGTCCAGTCAGATACATGGATAAGGTCTCGGAAACCATTTTTATCAATGGAGATAGATGACTATGATAATAATAATAATAATATTGATGATAATAATAATAATAATAATAATAATAACTATGATAATAATATGTCTTGTTTACCCATGTTAGTCTCATCGGTATTAATACTGTCTTCCGTGAAAGCAGTGCAATCATATTATTACCCCGGCTTTGGAGATGGAGAGAAAAGATACAGAAAAATAATAATGAAGGAGATCAAAGGGGGTAAGGTGGGGGCAAACGCAAAGTAGAGGGGATAACAAGAAGAAGATGAAAAGAGTAAGCAAAATATATCAAGAGATAGAGAGGTAGTATAAGAAATGGGGAAAGACAAGCAAAGAGTGAGAGGAAAGGAGGGGTGGTAAATATGAGAGAGATGAGAGGGGTAGGACAGAGGATAACAAAGAGCTGGAGAAAGATAAGAAGTAAAGGACGGTGAAAAAAGGAAAACTACATATATATATATATAATAGTATAAAGTAAAAGAAACTGAGGGCTCTAAACTGAAATACAATAGATATCGTAATATTCTTACATCTTTATTGAGACAGGCTAAAAAAGATTATTATTATTCTTCTCAATTCAATTTATATAAAAATGATGTTAAAAATACGTGGAAGATAATTAATAATGTCCTGAAAAGTAAAACTAAGACTATACATATTGAGAGTGTAATCGATGATGGTGTGAAGATTCAAGACTCTCGTGATTTAGCGGAATCTTTTAATTCTTTTTTTGTTCAAATAGGGCTAAAGCTAGCTGAGAAAATACCCACATCTGGTAGACCCTTTCATTCATTTCTCACAAACTCCAACCAATTAAAAAAGTTCATTATTTTTAGCTCCAACAGACTGTTCTGAAATAATTAATATTGTCAATAACTTTAAGAATAAAAAAAGTGCAGGTGCTGATGGCATTACTAATTTCTTTTTAAAAAAGGTAATCAATGTAATTGCCCATCCTCTTACTCACATTTAAAATTTATCTTTACTATATGGTATTGTACCTCAAAAAATGAAAATTGCTAAGGTGGTTCCTATATTCAAATCTGGTAGTAAAGATGACTTGGGTAATTATCGCCCAATTTCCTTGCTTTCGTCGTTTTCTAAAATCTTAGAAAAGCTCTTGTATATTCGTACCTTGAAATTCATATCTAAATTTAATATATTATCGTCATCGAAATATGGTTTCCGACGTAGACACTCCACAACCCATGCATTACTCATGTTCATTAATAAGATTGCACGTGCTATTGATAATATGTCCCATACTATTGGTATTTTCCTGGACTTCTCCAAGGCCTTCGACACAGTTAACCATGACATTCTCTTATATAAACTATCCCACTATGGGATCAGAGGGAAGGCCTTGGAGTGGTTCAGGAATTACCTCACTGATAGAATGCAATATGTTAATTTAAATAATCATGATTCATGTCTACGACAAATCACTTGTGGTGTCCCGCAAGGATCCCTTCTTGGACCGCTCTTGTTTTTACTTTACATTAATGATTTCCAAAATTCCTCCCCCATTTTGTCGTTCATACTTTTTGCCGACGATTCCAATATTTTTTGTACTCATCCGAATCCCAATATTATTGCTGACATTGTAAACAATGAATTACTGTCTGTTTTGGAGTGGATTAATGCCAATAAGTTATCTCTTAATGTTACTAAAACGAACTATATGCTTTTTAGTAACTCCATAACATCACTACCTGGTAACATTTTCATTAATGACACAAACATTGTATTTGTTGAACACACAAAATTTCTTGGTCTTGTTATAGACTGTAAACTTAATTGGAAAATGCACGTTGGCAATTTATGTAAACTTTTATCACGAAATACCGGTGTCATCAACAGACTTAAACATTTCTTTCCTCTTGGTGTTCTATTAAATCTATATTCCACCTTAATTTTCCCTTATTTAAATTACGGTATTCTAGCTTGGGGCAACTGCTCCAAGACTCAACTGCATAGTTTATTGGTCATTTAAAAAAGAGCCCTGAGAATAATTCACAATGTTGGTTTCCGGTCACATTCAAACATCTTATTTTTCAACAATAACCTTTTACATGTGTCTGATATATTTCTCTATAATCTGGGTATCTTCATGTATCAACTAACAACATATGAATTGCCTGATTCTATTACTTCTCTTTTTACAAAGAACTTGGATATTCATTCATACCCTACCAGGAAAAGGAATGATTTTCACATCCCCCGTTTACGAACTACATTTTCTCAAAAAACAATTGTGTATACTGGTCCATCTTTCTGGAACAATCTTCATCCTGATTTACTTCACCCTTCTTCTGTTCATCAATTTAAATATAAACTCAAGTTACATCTTTTAAATGCATACAATAATAATGATGATTAGACATTTTATGTATAATGTTCTTTCCGTATAACGTGTACCATTTTACAATTCAATGCAATTCTATGCGTTCTTCTGCTTCTGTGACATTAGTGAAATTTGTCAGGGAAGGAATGAATAATTCATGACTTCTAGTGTTCGGTTTTATAAACGTTCAGGTGGTGGAAACATGTGGTGGAAATAGGTGAATACTCTATTTATAGGCTCGTTACTCCTCTTCCTTTTTGTATAATACTTTTTTCTTTTTTTCTTCTTTTGTTCTGTATGTTATTTTTTTGAACTCGTAAACAATTATTTTCAAATTACTGCCCTCTTACATTTGATTATGTACGTCCCTCTAAAGTAAACATTTTCTGTCCCTGTCATTTGTTAAAGTCTGCCAGGAACCTATTCTTTACAAGCTCTGCTTTTCTATAGGTTCCTGCACATTTCACAGTTTTGTGCTTTTCTTGTCTGGGTTTAATTTAACATGATAATAGTTGTCAAACAAATTTGATGATATGTAACTTTGTAGTCTGATTAATTTGTCAATTACTATAATCATTTTATTTATTTTGTTATTATGAAACAATATGTCGTTTATGTATATTAATTTTGTTATCTGTATTGTATTTGCATGTGAAATGTGAAACCAATAAACTCAAACTCAAACTCAAACACCATCGTATAACAGGTTAAGTTAACAACAGTAACAATATCTTGGTCGGTCATCTTATAGTTTTCTTTAGATGTAATCAAATCATTAGCTGTGTCGTTCATAGTTGTGAGCAAAGTGTTCAGTTCCGAAGTCGAATTCATGTGGTATCCCATGTTTTATTTCTCTCTTACGTCATTCTTTCTTGAACTCTGTCTGAATGTAAATAATGTCCTACAAAGGGCCTGCCTTTGGCAAATAAACGTTGCTGTTATAGCAAACTTCTTGACATCTTGAATCGGAAAAATCAACGAATCAGGACTCTGCCACCTAGTTCATCCCCGTCAGCAGATCAACCAATGATCTCAGCCGAAATTGGGTCGTGTTGCCTGAGTAATTATTTAGGCACAAGTGATCCTTTTTACAGATATTTAGCTACGTGCTTCAATAGTTGAGAGAGCTTGTCATGGCAGCAGTGAGGAAGTGAAAAAGCAAACATCATTACGGAGAGAGTGAGTAAAAATTAGGGAGTAGAGATGAGAAGGATTTAGAGAGAGAGAGGGAGGTAGAAACGAGACAATGAAGGGTATATTTGTTTAATGATATTTAATGGATACCATTATGTGATCAACATCAATTTTGTGTGTCCTTAAAACCATTTAAGTCCTCGCTCTATTTTCAATTATGTAATTTATCAGATGGCATGTATGTATGATATTAAAGGTTTAACATGTTAGACCTGCTCATGTGTAATCCCCTTTCTCTCTCTTTCTCTCTCTCTCACTGTATATATATATATATATATGTAGATATATAAATGTAAGGAAATGACTTATACAACAGCTCTGGCAACTCCCCGCTTTGATTACTGGAAAGGACATATTTTGCAACTTTCGCAAAAAATTATGAAAGGAGGTCAGCAATAGGGAACTAAACTTTGATTTAAGCTACGCAAAATATTGTGACAATATGTGTTATTCTTCATAATTAAACTTAATATCTTATCAGAATTTCATTGATCAAGCCGTATGACTTGACAGTTCCGAGGAGATGTTTGTTTTATTTGCTTTATTTATTTCAATACGGTATTAAAATAAACCTTTATCAGCAAGTCCGTACACAAAATAGGAGACGGCATTCCAAAAATAATATCACTAACAATTACAAATATTTTACAAAGAAAAATTACAAATTACAAAAACAAAATAGAAGTTAGATGCAATTTAAAAAAAAAGAGATGGAAAGGAAAAAAGAGGCAGAAAAAAAACAGGATTAACCAACAAAAAGTATCAATATCGAATCTTTGTATTAAAAAAAAACTCATTAACAAGATATGTTGGATGCATTTTACAAATGCCGTTACTTGGGTCTGCGTTCTTACAGTTTGAAGGAGATTATTAAAAGTCAACCTTATCTAAATCAAGAATAGATCATATTCTCACAATCATTTTATGAACATAGATAAGAAACAATTATTCCACATTTCTGGATCGTGTATGATACGGAGAAAAGTATTGAAATACACGGACAAACACAACACACAAAGAGAGCGAGGGGTGGGAGAGAGGACTAGAAGCTAATCAAAAGGCAAGTCGAGCGATGATTGACTTTTATGTTGGAAAATGTGAGATTTACTGAGAGAAGCATCATCAGCATCAATATACATCAATAGAGCCTTCTCTCGTGCAGGTCCATTTCTTTGGAATAACCTCCAACTTAAGAGCCATACATTACCGGCCCTGCATAATTTTATGAGCGATTTCAAACCTGCTCTAAAAACATACCTCTTTCTAAGCATTGCCCTTGATTCATGATTGACATACACATGCAACCTTCCATTTTAGTATTAGGAATATGACATTCGACTTAATTTCGCTCGTCATCAGCAAAAAAATATTATCGGAAAAATTGTATGATGTAAGCAACATCAAAGCATCAAGTAATGTCTCATAACTCCTATTGATGACAGCCAATCTTGGTCTACTCTGTTATGAAAAACAAAAGCTTATCCGATTACAATATCAGAACTGCAGCCCTTTTTTGTCACGCTAGATATCTGAAAACCTGCACATGGTATGTTCATGACAAAATAAACAATTAAAAACTTTTAGTGCAGTTGACTTTTGTGTCTGTAATTCTAATTCACGTTGAATCTTGAAAGAAAATTCCTCAGTCACCGATTTATTTCAAATAAATTCAGAATTTATTGATCACGGACAAAAAAAATCATACATTTAGCAAAGAAATCGTTCTATTGATGTTTCTATATAAGAACAAAGCAATTTAGTACAATGAAACACGAAAATCAGATAAAATTTGTAAAGTGTACGTGTGACATAAGCACAGGTAATAAGGTGCGTGTTTGTTTGGGTGTGTTTGTGTTTGTTTGAGAGAAGGGGCGGGGGTATAGAGAGGTGATACACAGATAAAGAAAGCAGTCTGAGGGTGCGTGTGCGTGTGCGTTAGACTTTTTTTTAGTTTCTAGAAAGCAACCACATACCGCAAATTTATACGTTTCACTCTCCAGACTGTTCTATATACGAGGATATTTTGTCAATAAACCTAAGTTATGTATAAATGATGTTTAAGTAGATTAAAAATGATTCTTCTACAACAAAGGATACCCATAAAATCAGGATTAAAACATGGTTTCGGTACCTCATCTTATTGATCATTCAGCACCAAAACAACAACAAATAATCACCTTTTTAGATTTAGAGCAGAAGGTGAAAGGAAAAAGGAAAACACTTTTAAGAAAGCCCATGACTTGTTCAGTTTATGGTCCATGCAGAGCAAACAAATCAATAAAATCGGTCACTGCACAAATTATATATATACACACATATATATATTATAAATCGATAGGTATCAAATGCTGAGAGAAATTATTATGGTATTTATTATTCATCGATCATCTCTTGACAAAAACAAAAATTGAATACAAAAATCCGTCGAAATAAGAATTCAATTCCCTGCATTATTACAGTTACATATTGGACACTATACTATATATACATGTACATATTTATATCTATGCATATATATATTATATAAAGAAGAATTTTTGCGAGTTTTATGCTTTATTATTTCCAACAGTTTATTGGTCAATTACGCGAATTTTTGGTTGACCCCTTCTTTTGCGCAAGGATTTTTCTTTTTACCTTATACATCTAACACGTGTTTTTTTTTACATCGTAAAGGCGTAGAGAGAGAGAACGAGAGGCAGAAATAGAGATAGAAATAACTAAATATGAAAACATCCCATAAAGCAAATGTCAATGATTGAAATTAAATACTAGACCTATTTCATGCCTAGGTCACATTTGCCGCGGCGGCCGTGGGGTCTAAAATATCTACGGCCAATAGCAACTATAGGGCCGCCGCAGCATTACCACGGTCACATACGGTAGCAGTCACATATGTTAGGGTAGCCGCACGGCGTATTTTTAATTTGTGGAGACAGAAAACCTGCGGCTGCCGTACGGCCTTGAAGTGATGGCGCACAGTCGCCTTAGGGCGTCCCTGCGGCGGCCGTAGGTTTTTGACAAATTCAAGGCCACCGTACGCCCCACGTATGGTCGCCTTGGAACCAGCATGGCTACGGTGTGTCTAAGACCCCGTTCTCACTCACTTTGAAAGTGGTCTTAGTTAGACCGCTCCAGAGGAACGGGTCTTGAGGAACGGTTTGCGAGGGTTCACACTCCGAGCAGTTTTTTAAGGCTCAAACCGCTCCACGAGTCAAAGTGGTCTTGTTGCTATGGCAGCTCAGGTCAGCGGGTAAATTTTTCGCGCGCGGAATACTAAGCGTATGTACCGTACTACATGTTTCGCGTGCAACGTCACTAGACCACTTCCGTTCAAAGTACGCTTCCGTTCTCACTCGCACGTTAGAGCGCTCCAAACCGCTCTTAATAAGACCCGTTCCTCAAGACCACCTCCCGAGGTGGTCTTCTGGAGCGGTCCAGAAGTCCACTTCCTGGACCACTTTGACCGTTCTCACTCACCTAAGAACCGCTCCTGAGGAACGGGTCTTAGTTAGACCGCTCCAACGAAGTGAATGAGAACGGGGTCTAATTGTCTAACTGCTGCGGCGAACCTAGAAATGAAAAAAAGTTATAACTCCGCGCTATAATCCCACGGCGACCCGTGTGGCCTGTAAAGATAGGGATACGCCCTAGGGTGACCCTGAGGCCACAACAGATTCTCTGCGGCCGACGCAGGTATCTCTCGATTTCGGGGGCCTACGGCCGCCGTATCCTAGCCGTAGAGCTAATATGACCTAGACATAAATCATGTAGAAATTAAGTCTATCATTTAAGGGTACTATGTCCCATTTGCAGCCAACACCAAATTCTGTAGAACTTGCAGGAATTATGAATATGTCACGTATGTCCTATCTGTGAAATTTAAATGTTAGCAATGTCCTAGTATTCAAATTATGCAAGGAAACCCGTTACTTTCTAGACCTAACTGTCAGACACTATCAGTGACTGACTGACTTCATTTTTTCTTGGGTAATAACATACATAAAATGAGCTGTAAAAGGTACATGAGCACGTGTCTACATCAATAACCCACTTCTTGTAATGGCCAAAAATAAACTGAATGAATCTTTGCGCAGCACAAAACGTACACCATTCGGTACAAGGGTCTTAATATCAGACTATTTACTAAAAGAATTGCAATCTCTAATGCTACGTTTACACTTTGTTCCCGGCAGCCACGGCAATCACGTTTCAGGCCACCGTGGACAAAAAGGGATTGACGTGAGACAACGTGGGGGGACGGAATGGGCAAACGTGACAGGCCGTGATTGCCGTGGATGCCGGGGAAGATTTTTAAACTGTCAACAAAATTGCCACGGCAGTCTCGGTGCGGATAAGAAACCTAGTAGGCTGTAGTCAAACGGGGTGAACGCAACAAAACGTGATAGTACGTAATAGGCCGTAGCAAAAGTTAGAGGCAGTCCGTAGTGGGACGGTTTACGGACCCGGCACGCTACGACGCGTTGCGTTCTAACTACGGTCTGAGTCGGCGCACGCGGTCTCAGGATACAATGATTGCTATTGCTTGGGAGGCTTTTTTTTTTTTTTTACCGTAGGCACAAACGTGATCCAAAGCTGCCCGGCGTCCAAGTTTTATCCGTAGAAAGCCTGGACAGGACGTGAAAAACGTGTCAGACCTTGATCAGAACGTGAGAAACGTGAGGGAACCCATCAGAACGTGACGGACCGGGAGGGAACGTACTGGTATCCGTGGTAGACTGCGGGCCGAACCGTAGTGCGCCTTGGAGCCTCAGGGACAGCAGCCCCTCCCCCCCCCCCATCCCCCACGGCCCGTCACGGATACCATGATTGACCGTGAGAAAACTTCGAATACTGAGGAAAAAAATGGCCCAAATCCCACGGCGCACTACGTTTCGGGCAAACGGGGCTGCCGTGGCCGCCGGGAACATAGTGTAAATGTAGCATAAAGTCGATTCGACAACTAACGGTCGTTATTTTCCCACAAAAAGACACTTTCAAGCCCTTTCGTTTGAGGGAAGTTCTAAAATAGTATTATCTTTAAAATGCCGGTGGAATTTAACCTTTTTCATTTTTTTGGCCTGCAAATGGGACAAAGTACCTTTAAAAGGGACTACATAATAGGCCTACGGCAAAACATAATTTAAACATAATTATTCAACCATTGTATATCCATCAACACTGTCTACATATTCTTTATCTATCACATGCCTTTTACAAGATCAACTTCTGGCTGCATCTACACTGTTTACACGACTCCTTGACGTCTCTTCTGAAACTGCTGTTGACCAAATAGTATACGAAGAAGTTGACGATGTGGTTAAGCAGTCGTAGAGCGTAGAAGATCTGAATAACCGCCAAATGTCCCGAAATTCGACTAGCTCTCAGAACAGCCTTACGTGGAATGATGGGAACTACAACCTTGGGAGTCCACGTGACGAAAAAGAAAATCGTTATGATAAGGAGCATACGGGTCGTCTTCCTTCCGTAGTCGCTTTCCTTTTTGTTTTTTGATTTCTGGATTCGCTTCGTACCCTGGCGTTCGAACAGTTTGATCTTTGGAGATGAGGCCAGGGAATAAAGGGATTTTCTTTGACTTGTGTGTGACTGTAGGGGAGTTTTATTTTCCCGTGACGTTATAGTCACTGCACATGTGACAAGCGAGCCGGAGCGCCTAGGCCTACGTCTAGGCGACGATGGCAATATACTGCTACTTGAACATCCTGCTGTCTGTGAATGCAATGAAACCTCATTTGTTTGCAATTTGTTCGCGATACTTGTAACATCGAAAGCAGAAGTTCCGTCCTCAGTTTTTGCTTCCGCCGCGATCATATGGTTTTCCCTCGGGCTGGAATCTTGCAAAGCGCCGCTATAGTCACGGCAGTTACTTGAACTAATAATAGCGACAACGGGACCCTTGCCCGTCAGGTCGGCATGAATCTTTGCTCTCTTACGTAGAGAAACGTAGATCAAAGCGTAAAGAACAGTATTCGTCATCAGCGATACAGCGAATAACACCAAAGACGACATTGTTGAACCAAAGACGTAAGAGACATAAACGATGCACAGGCTTCTTCCAATACGTTTGAAGTGGCGAGATTCAGTAAACACAGCAGCTGGAATGTTACTCACGGTGGAAACGACCGTACACAGTATCGCGATGAAAATGGACATACGTACCGTCATTCGTCGTCGTAATGGACGACACACAGCCATGTAGCGATCGATGCTGATTGCAGTGGTCAGATAAAGTGAGGCGAAAGCCGTTGCATTTTCGGCGAGAGATGCTGCTTGACACAAATTTTCGGTCGTTAGATCTGGAAATGCACTGCGAATGATGAAGGCAGGAGAGAATACACAAGCGACGAAGTCGACTATCGCTTGAGCCATGATGAGGATATCCGTGCTCGTCTTCCGTTTTGTCCACGCATAGGCTTTGATGATGACAGCGTTCCCCGGTAGTCCTAAGACCAACACCATCGTATAAAAGGTTAAGTTAAAAACAGTAACAATATCTTGGTCGGTCATCTTATAGTTTTCTTTAGATGTAATCAAATCATTAGCTGTGTCGTTCATAGTTGTGAACAAAGTGTTCAGTTCCGAAGTCGAATTCATGTGGTATCCCATGTTTTATTTCTCTCTTACGTTGTTCTTTCTTGAACTCTGTCTGAATGTAAATAATGTCCTACAAAGGGTCTGCCTTTGGCAAATAAACGTTGCTGTTATAGCAAACGTCTTGACATCTTGAATCGGAAAAATAAACGAATCAGCACTCTGCCACCTTGTTCATCACCGTCAGTAGATAAACCGGTGATCACAGCCGAAATTGGGTCGAGTTGCCTGAGTAATTATCTGGGCACAAATGATCTTGGCCACGGATATTTTGCTACGTGCGTCAAGAGTTGGGAGAGCTTGCCATGGCAGCAGTGAGGAAGTGAAAAAGCAAACATTATTACGGAGAGAGTGAGTGAAACGAGGAAATAGAGATGAGAAGGATTTAGAGAAAAGGGGATGGAGAGCGTGACAAAGAGGGATATATTTGTTTGATGATATTTAATGGATACATTTTGTGATCAACATCAATTTTTCGTATCCTTAAAATCATTTAAGTCCTCGCTCTATTTGCAATTATGTAATTTATCAGTTGGCATGCATGTCTGATTTTAGAGGTTCAACATGTTAGACCTGCTCACGTGTAATCGACCCTCTCTCTCTCTTTCTCTCTCTCCCTCTCTCTCTCTCTCCCTCCTCCCCCTCTTTGTCTCTCTTTTTTGTTCTCTCTCTCTCTCCCCTGTATATTTATGTATATATAAATGTAAGGAAATTACCTTCTAGTATACAATTTTTGGAAACTCCCGGCTTTGATTCCCGGAAAGGACAATTTCAATTTCGCAAAAATTTATGAAAGAGAGGTCAGCAATGGAGAACTTTGATTTAAGCTACGCAATCATTATTCTCTCATTTCCTTTCGCATGATATTGACATGTATATCATCATCACCATTTTCCTTCGATCGCAGTTTGAGGTACAATTCTCTCTATATATGTGTATATGTATATACATGTATATATATAAAACAGTTGAAATAAAAAATCTTTGAGAGTTTAATTGACATATATATATGTATGTATATAGATAGTTACATATTTGTTTATATAAATATATATATATATATATATATATATACTTCGTCTTCCGTTACTGTCTTCTCTCCAATTATGTTTGCTTTCTCGATGAGTCAACAAAGTTTCAATCGGAACGGCCCCATCGCAACTATCTACCCTTTAAATTAAGATGAACGATTTCTTTGTCGAATGACAAGGAAGCGCTTTTTAATCAGGCAATAAAGTCACTTTGTGCAATTAAACAGTCACGGAGGGAAATGTACTAGACGCACTTGATGTCAGTCATTAGCTTTTGTAAACATTATGGAGTTTCATTAATGGGAGTAAGGATTAAAGCCGGTGAACACCCCCGCCCCATCCACATGAAGATCAGGGTAATTAACTCAAAATACCAATTCGGAGGTACAATCGACGCATGGACGGATAAAGGTCATATGTAAAAGTCACCGAGACGAATTACTGGATACGCGTTCGTGAAAGTTATGTAATCATCATTTATGCAACGCGGTACATACTATGTGACACAGGTGGAAGTATTCTTCTCAACAGGGCAAACAAGATTACTCATGAAGCACATCCATTACTTTGGCAATGATTATTCTAAAACGTACAAAGTGTATAAGGTCTGTGGATATTTGGGGTCACTTGTACTATGTGCTAGCTACGAACTGGTCTTTTCGTGCCTACATGATGTGGGGCTGACAAATAAATTCCGATCCCCTCGCCCCCGTAGCGTATTGTTAGAGACAGTAAAGTTGTGACACGCGCACGACGCACTTAAAGATCAATTTATAGAGCTACAAATAGTTTCCTCTCACACGCCATCTATATGGGAAGGAACTAGTATCATGATTATAGCGCTCAATGAATTTGACCTCTCAGCGGGTGCAACTTCCAGTGACGCAACTATCTCCACTCTACTAGCTATGATCTTTCCCTTCCGCTGCCCACCCCATCTTTCGCCTAGAAAGGATATTGCCCTTGTTCCGTAATTTGCAATAAGGAATTTATATATCGACCAAAGGCGAGCTTTGGTTAATTAGGCCATTAAATCGTCATGTTATCACATGCGGTAATTGGATGTGCTATTTTCCGAGGAAATATTATTTTTAGCTTGGAGAAGTAGTTAGTTCGTGTCGCCGTTGTCGCTGTTGGTGTTCCTGTTGTTGTTGTTGGTGGTGGTGGTGGTGAATGTGCTGTCATGACGGGGCATATTTGCATTTAAAACCGAAAGCTAATTATAAGTGGAAAAATACTTGAAAGTTATTACATTGAAACATTAAGCAATGACATTATATGAGCTTCAGTGAGAGTGAGTGACATTCGTTATAAACACGATTTCTTACTGTTTGGCATTTCTTTTCAAATCATGATGTAATTGCACGTCGATTCTTTAATGAGGCTATATGAGAAATTTTCATCACAGTTTCATTCAGCGATGTTATTTTCGTACTCTGTCACGACAATGAAGGTCGTTGCTTACACTTCATATCACTTCATTCATATTGCCGAGACCGAGACGGGTATAGTGGCTCATTTGAGGGTGCGAATCCCAGCCCGGCACTACTTAATGTCCTTTGGCAAGGCAATACTCCACATTTGCCACTCTCCACCCGGGTGTTAATGGGTACCTTGAGATTGCGAGGGTAATAATAATTTCAAGGCCCTCAGGAAGAAGAACATTGATGCTGATGGGGCTTCCCTAGGTACACACAATTATCATTATTATTATTTATATTCATTGTTATTATTACAATTATTATCATTATCATTGTTATTAGTATTATTATTATTATTATTATTTTCGTTATTATTATTATAATCATCATTATTTGTTATTGTTATTATTACAACATACCAAACAAAAATTACATTTCGCTGAATGGCCAAACATTCGTGGATTTGGAATCGGTGTAGAGCCGGTCTGGCGGTGTGACTGAGGTATTATGGATCGTGTGGCAATTATATAGCACCAATGTATAAAGTGAGTAGTGACTGAAAGTGGCATCGTGTAAAAGGCAGCGAGTGCTTTATCACATCATCGTATAATGTCGTTCGATAAAATTAAAAGGGTTATTTGACATGAAGTTCATAATGATTAAGAGAGCGTAAAGCGGAGGCGTAATAACTGTGGATTTCTTGGCACGCTTTTTATCAAATACTTCAGGTATTATTATTAAGAAACAGGGATATAAATTGTATGATCCATATGTGGCCATTGTTGGTGACTCTTCATATAATATAACTCTGAAACCATCTAAGTTTTACCGTCCTTTGAAAATGTAGGATGTTCAAGTTCACCTAGCGATCTGTATAACATTTATTGAATACAACTCTTATAAGTATTGAAAGCTTTAATATATATATTTTCAAAGCTTTGTATGAATGTAATGCAGATAAGGTTTGACATGGAATAAGGGGGATGTAGTGGTTGTGACAACCACCACCCCCCCCCCTCCCATTTTCTTTGAGCAATAATTTAGGACCTTGTTTGATCCTGGTCGAACATTTGGTGCTCTGACATATGCTACTGCAACTGTTACGTCAAAGAAAGAGGGTAGTGGTTAGGATTGTAATTGGGTTTTATGTAATTAGGTATAGGGTTAGCATGGTTAGGATTAGGTGTAATGTTCGTTCTATGGTTGAAGAATACGGTTAATGTAGAATATTGCAGCATGTGGATTCAACTTGGCTTGGATTTGTATTGTCAATTAAGCTGGTAGGGATTTAATAGAATTGCTGAACAACATAAATTATAATGAGGTTTTTTAACATATAGAGATAATTTGTTTGCATTAATCCAAGCTTGGACCAGTTTCAGTTCCTGAGTCATGTGCTGTACAGCCGAAAATCCTTGCGGCACACCACACTATATTGATAGTATATCAGAGCTTTCATTGTGACAGGTTGTAAATTGTCCGCGGTTAGAGAGATCATTTTCAAACCATCGAAGACCAATTCCTCTTATACCATAAAATTGTAATATAACTTTATAAGAGGAGTTTATGATCAAGATATCGAATAGTTTACTTAGGTCCATAAACACTCTAAGAACAGAGTACGCATGGTCCTTTTTTGAATAGGGACTTACAATTTTATCACATTATTCAATAAGGGCCATGTCCGTAGAGTGATTTTTAAGGAATCCATGTTGACATGAAGCAAGCAATTTATTATGTGCTAAGTATTTATAGAGTCTGTTACGGACAATTCGTTCTAGGATTTTAAAAAAAATTTAGGGGTACGGGTATTGGTCGAAAATTTCTCAAAAATTAAGAATCTTCCTTTTTATATATTGGAATGACTTTTGCTAGTTTCATGCTACTTGGAAATATTCTAGATGATAACGACAGACTAAAGATACGGGTCAAAGGAATAGTGACATTGTTTAGGATTTCTTTAACTAGATTGTCACTTATTTCATCATGGCCTTCTGATTTACTCGTCTTTAAGGTATTAGCTATTTCCAATATTTAACTGAAATTTGTGGGATTGAAAAAAATTTAAGTGTCACAAGGCAATGATTAATATAAAACTGTGGCATAATCAAAATACTACTTCCATTTCATTTCATTATCTTCTGTACGTTTTTTTAACCCACCTAGCCCTCTGTGCTTTAATCAACAATTTAAAATTCATCATGATTTTCAGACATCCAAACGGGTAATCTAAATACAAGGTTTTTTGGTTAATTTTATTCCTCCCACCCCACAAAAATTCAAAAGTCAACTTATCTAAATCTTCATATACCCATCTTGGGACAGGTGTGAGGGATGCCCCACAAATGAATTTAGAATATACAAACAACTTTAATAACTGTTTTTTACCCTCATGGTTAAGTCTCTCTGCTTTCACCAACTCAACAATTTCTTTATTTTACTTAGCATTTCTTTATAATTCTTCTTTTCTTTTTCTTCTACATTTAAGGGAAAAAACTACCCCTGGAATCTTTACAAATTCTACTTTTTGACCAAAGGATATATTATATAACTTTCCTTGAAGGGCGCCTAACAACAGCGGTCAAGCGGTAAAGCGGTCAAGACGTGCTGTCCAATTGCTCGCCAATTCCTTGAATTTGAACTTGATTTAGGACTTATTGTGGTGTTTTGGGGGCTTATATGGGAGAGGAAATTCCGGATCCACCCCTTGGCTTTCCCTTTATATAACGACTCATTTCGTATTTCCCGCCAAATTGGCTCGGGCCGATAATGGCGTCGAATGTCTTGTACTCCCAACTAGTGGGCGACTCTGAATCGGGCACTCCTTATACAGATCTTGAGGGAGACTTCCAAACCGTAGGGTCGTCTAGAAGACGCCTGAAAAAGCGAGGGAAGCCTTAGCGTCGATAATATTTCTCTCAGGGCGAATTCATCATCTTGCTCTGAGAATGAATTTCAAGACGTTACTGACTTCCGCATCCCATCAGCCGACACCAAAATATCAAACCTGAAAATTGTCATCAACCTAATCGATAGAGAAAAATCCCTGAAAAATATCAGTTTGATCCCCATCGCCAAATCTATCAAAAACTGTTGTGAATCACCCCCTGAATTCATAAAACCAACCAGAACCGGAATTTTAGTTAAATGTACTAACGCCAAATAACACAAAAGACTCAATGAAATCAAATTGATCGGGAACGTACCAGTAAAAATAAACAACCAACCGAACCTATTAAGGGGGTCATATCTGGGGTCCCAACAGAAATGACAGAGAAGGAAATCGAGATGGAATTGAAAGACCAAAAAGTATAGTAAATGTCAAAAGAATCCTAAGAAAAAAATCAAAAGAAATGCGAATCTGATATGGAAACGCAGGAAAGCGCAACCCAATACGTAGTGTCATTCTCTCATTCGAATCGAAGTCACTTCCACTAGAAATCATTCTACGTTTTCAAAAAATAAGGGCAAGTCCTATTCAATGTAATGCTTCATGACATTCCTGTCTCATATGCTGTACATAATTTGTTATATGCAGATGACTGCGTAATCTGAAAATCTGGACTCCAGTAAACTTATACAGGAATACTTAAAGGTACTATGTCCCATTTGCAGGCCAAAAAAATGAAAAGGTTAAATTCCAACGGCATTTGAAAGACAATACTAATTTAGAACTTCCCTAAAAAAAGGGGGGCTTGAAAATGTATTTAAGTGGGAAAATAACGACTATTAGTTGTCGAATCGACTTAGGAGCTATAGAGCCAGTAAGTAATAGTCTGATTTTCAGACCATTGTACCGAATGGTCGTACGTTTTATGCTGCGCAAAGATTCAATCAGTTTAATTTTGGCCATTACAAGAAGTGGGTTATTGATGTAGACAAATGCTCATGTACCCTTTACAGCTCATTTTATGTATGTTATTACCAAAGATGAAAAAAGCCAGTCAGTCACTCAATAGTGTCTGACAGTGAAGTCTAGCAAGTAAACGGGTTTCCTTGCATAATTTGAATATTAGGACACTGCTAACGTTTAAATTTCACAGATAGGACATACATGACATATTCATAATTCCTGCAAAGTTCTACAGAATTTGATGTTGGCTGCAAAAGGGATATAGTATCTTTAACGTGTTGAACGAATGGTTTTCATCATGGGGACTGAATATATCCCATGAGAGACAACTGTACCTATGTTGTTCCCCTGCTCAACTAGAGAAGAACACTTTCTGATTCCCATTAACGAAAATATACTCACTCCTCGAAAGGAACACAAATACTTAAGGTGTAATTTTTAGTAGTAGATTAACTTGGAAACCGCACATACAAAACATTGTTCAGAGGTGCAAGAAAAAAATATATACTGAAATGTATTGCTCACGCTGAATTTTGCAACAATGTTCAAGAAATTCTGCAAGTATATAGAGCTATCATACGATCCCTTATGGACTACGCCTGCGAAGCATTTGCCTCCGTATCAACAAATGTAAAGAACATATTGAACTCTATTCAATATCAATCCCTTTTAGTTTGTGCAGGAGCGAAAAAGGGAACCTCTATCAGAACCTTATATACCAGTAGAGCTGGGGGAAATGCCACTGGATTTCAGGCGCGTAGCCAGGGGGCGATGGGGCGGTCCCCCAAAAAAAAAACGCCGGCCAAAAAAAAAAAGAGAAGAGACAAAAAAGGAAGTAGGAAGAAAAAGGAGCAGACTAAGGACATTTTTGATTAATGGAACGTCGGGAAACTGAATTCAGACAAGGATTAAGAGTCGAGAATGGTACAACGAATCGTCTTCTATCTCTAATAATCTGAAGAAAAGTTGGAGCTTCTGCGCTTCGCGCGGGAGGGGGGGGGGAGGAACTGCATGAATTCAGACAAGGATTAAGATTCGAGAACGGTACAACAAATCGTCTTCTTTCTCTAATAATTTTAATGAAACGTCAAAGCTTCTGCGCTTTACGCGGGAGGGGAGAACTGAATTCAGACAAGGATTAAGAGTCGAGAACGGTACAACGAATCGTCTTCTTTCTCTCACAGTATAATGAAACGTCAAAGCTTCCGCGCTTCGCGCAGGAGGGGGGAAACTCCCCCTCACTGCACCCACCCCCTAGGGAGCGCGCTTTGCGCGCTCTGTAAGTGATTCGCACGATTCGCGTACTCACTACCGCCCCCCTAAAATCAAATCGTAGCTACGCGCTTGCTGGATTTACGTCGGGAAATGTTTAGCACCAAACTAAAAAGGCGTATAGACAGCATCCCGAATCACCCTTTGGCAGAAGACATCACAGATTGTTGGCAATTTAACATCTATACAGATACAAATACTAGACAACCATCGGACAGAGAGTAATAAAGTTGCCAGACATTCTTACTTATGATGTGGAAGAAACTTTTACCACCACCCCCACCCCCTTTTGGCATTATGAAACAACTCCAGCGTCTACGGAACTCAGTCAATTCATTTTTAAATGTGATAATGCTTTGTTTCAACTAATAAATCAGAAATGGGCAAATTACTTACATATATTCACTGATGGTTTGAAGTTTCCAGACACAGGAAACGCAGCCGCGGCCTTCTTCATACCATACTATGATTATTTAGAGTAAAAACAACAACTCATTTATGAAATATTGATGCTGGATATATATTTCTAAGTCTCATCAAGTTCACGGTCTATATTTCTGATCTTTCCTGACTTGGGATTTGCAATTTTGCCTTGTACCATTCACACCGTGTAATCTTATGATCAAGGGTACTTATTCTGAAAGTGATTGTTCATTCTTGCAAAATATCCAATATCAAACGTGAATTTATTTAGTTGAATTTCCTTGGTACGTGGGGCTGATACGGCACTACTCGCACCACACGTACAAGGCCGCCATTGCTAATGACGTAAAACATATCAGCCAATCAGAAGACCGGAAATATTAGTTCCCTGTAATTGGCAAACCTGTTTGGGAAGAAAAATATCGCGCCCCGGCCGCGTCATTTTTTTCGCACGAAGGGCTATTAGACGGTCGTTGCCTTTTGTGTGTCACGGCTAATCGTTTCAGGTTATAGAGTCAATACAATCAATACAAAATTCGAGGAAAAGGGACCACCCCTGAACGATGCGTGCGTGTTGTGTGTAATTGGGTTTTTTTACAGACGTGTATCAATCAGATATAATAATACTAATAGCAATAATAGGCATTTATATAGCGCCCTCTATCTAGACAATTCTATTCCGAGGCGCCCAAGAAAAATAGAAAGAATGAGAGAATTT
Source organism: Mesocentrotus franciscanus (assembly GCA_037976565.1). Classification (NCBI taxonomy): domain Eukaryota; kingdom Metazoa; phylum Echinodermata; class Echinoidea; order Camarodonta; family Strongylocentrotidae; genus Mesocentrotus; species Mesocentrotus franciscanus. The sequence continues at coordinate 17,520,531 of CP137682.1, forward strand.
GGATGAGTGTCATAGTGCCAAGTACAGGTATTGTTAAAAAAAGATTAGATTTAAGCTTGGATTTAAAGGTCTCTAAGGAAGTTATGATTCTCAAATTAAATGGTAAATTATTCCAAAGAGAAGGTGCTGCAGCTGAAAAGGCCCTTTCACCACAGGCTACTCGTGTCTTGGGGATCTTAAGAAGATGTTGGTGTGATGATCTTAGACTACGATCTGGTGTATAAGGCATAACAAGGTTTTGTAAATAGTTTGGTGCTAATCCATTTACAGCCTTCCATGTGAGGAGAAGGATTTTGAATTCTATGCGCTTGCGGATTGGCAACCAGTGCAGCTTTTTGAGAACAGGAGAAATGTGATCATATTTAGATGTCCCTGATAAAACCCTGGCAGCTGCATTCTGAGCATGTTGAAGTTTGTCAAGATTGCGTAAAGTAATATTGAAAAGAAGAGCATTGCCAATATCTAATCGAGATAAAACAAATACATGTATAAGCATAGCAGCAGACTTATGGTCAAGGACTTTTCGAGTGCTATTAACATTATGGATGTTATAATTCACCATTACACTGATTGACAGATCTTCTTCACGTGGGCATCCATGCACATGTTCTCGTCAAATATAAAACCGAGATTTCGAACTGATGGAGCAGCCCGAATCGTGGAGTTACCAATCTGTATATTACGGTCCTTGGTCAAATGATGTTGCGACTTAGAAGTAACTATAAGCAACTCTGTTTTACTCTCATTTAATTTCAACCTATTAATGAGCATCCATGACCTCATATCTTCTATAGTAGCCTATAGACGATGCCTGGCAGAAATTTCACTTGCGGGGTCGGATGGGTCAAAGGAAACGTACAATTGTGTATCATCTGCATACAAATGAATGCTTACGCCATGTTTAAGAGCAATTTTTGCAAGAGGACTAGAATAAATGCTAAAAACAATGGCCCGACGACTGACCCTTACTGCCCTTTACGTCTGGGGACCGACCTTTAATGCATTGTCTCCTCGATGCATATACGCGATGCATTGTCTGCATGCATGGAGGTGTGGAGACAGGTCGTAAAATGCCGGTGTCGCAAACGATTCGATCCGGATTCCGGCGGATCAAATCGGCGTGCGATATCCCCCGGAATAAATCGACTGAAATCACCTATCTGCCGATACGTTCCGGGGCCGCTGATCATATCCGGCCTTGGCTCAGGGTTCTTGCTCATAAAATGACGTAGATTTGTATTGTTGATGTCGGAGAAATAATTATGTAAAACAAAAACATTAGCAATATTTCTTCGTTTTATAATTAATCTTTATTGTAGACCCATTTTTTTTTCTTTCTGAAATTGGAATGCTGATTTAGGTATCGTAGCCTCTTACATCATACCAGCCACATGTTAGCATTTGCCACATTGCCTCTCATCTCAGCTAGCGCGCTAGTGTAGTAATGTATAGCGCGCTGAATTTAAAACACGTACGAAACGAAGACATTATTTTGTCAGGCAGCTGCATTTTTACATTAAGGTTGTCAAATTGTTCACTGTATGCGTTTGATGATTTGGACAAGTTTGATTGGCTGCGAAGGCCGACCAGGAGAGTATATTTTGCTTTAGGGGTGTTATACGTACCATCACATTGCGTTCAATGATGATGAGTGGCCATCGACGTATTATAGTGATAGGGATCGAATTGGCGAATGAGAGATCGATTCGGCGGGTAAATAGAGGCCAAGACAATGTATACTGAACAGCCGCCTAAGGAGATCCAGTTTAAAGGAGAAGTAAACCCAGCCCTTTAAAGCTTGTCTGCACTAGTTTGGCCAGGAGGGATTAGACCTCCCAGCGTGGTCACTAACATGCAGGTGGTTATCTCATCAACTCAGCTCTCAATTAACATAAGAAAAAGAGGATCATAGAGGACCAATGAGCACCGCTTAGACATTGTTTTCTATTAGGGAGCAAGTATAGCTACAAGTAGTGCAGTGGGGCTTTAAGTCTCATAATCCTGTACAGAGTAATATTAAAACATGTTTGATACAAAAACTCGCTCTTTCGAGCCTTCAGAGGTGGTTTTATTAATCATTTAACATGACACGCGCCGTCTGCTCGTGTACAACATAGGGAATCGCCATTTTCACGGCCTAAGCCTGAACCCCTGCCGAGTTGTGACGTGTCTGTGGGTAACTGCATTAGGAATTGTATATGCATGTGTGTACTTATCGCAAAGAAGATAGTGTACTGCCAAGCGTTTGGGTGTAAAAATGCCTCCGGGAAAGGACTCGAGAAGTCCCTTCACTCGATTCCTAACAAGGAAAAGCAACCAGAGTTGTTTAGGCAATGGGCTGCGGCGATTAAAAATGAAGGATTCTTTAAAATAGCTACAAACACAGCCGTCATATACGATTGCTGTACATTGCTGTATAGTGGGTGCTCGATTTGAAGATCAGCAAATTTCTGATTTTTGTTATGTTTATTTCGAATATATCAAACTAAAATAATTCATCAATGGTTCCGGTGGACCGAATCGCCTGGCCGGAACGGATATTTTGTGACACCGGCAGGCCCAGCTACCTGGGTCCATAGTCCATACAAAACGGTTTTTCGCGTACAGTAGGTCTGTATTACCTGCACAAGCAAGACGCTTTTACATATGTGTGTCTTTCAGATTTGACTATTTAACTCCGGGGACCGACCTTATACATGTAGTTAAGTCACCATCCGAAAAAGTGACTAAGTGGGGGCACGTCCGAGTCTGTTTGTAGCCAAAGACAGCAGGGAGTTGAACTCCCTGAAGACAGCTAACTGTACCAACCCAACTCGGCCTGGCATCCTTGCAGTGATTTAGCTTTTTTGTGAAAAATTACCAATTGAACTGAAGTGTTCCGATCAGCTATGTCATTGTCATCGTCGTCCTCGTCAACAAAGGGACTCTTGGAGCGACTCGCCGACGGTCCCCTGGTTGGTGATGGGAGTATGTTGATAACTCTCGAGAAGAGGGGTTACGTAATGGCTGGCAGCTGGACCCCAGAAGCGACTTTACAATATCCAGATGCAGGTCAGAAATTATTTGTTTGTTTGTCTGTCTATCTGTTTGTCTGCCTATAAGGTTTTGTTTGTCTGTATGTGTGTGGGCAGACCTGTTAATCTGTCTGTTTAGTCGGTTGCCTATTTCTTTGAATGGTTGGTTGATCTGTTGGTTGGTTGGTTGGTGGTTGGTTGTGTAGTTGGTTTGGTGGGTGGGTGGTTGGTTGATTGGTTGGTTGGTTGGTTGAATGGTTGTGTAGTTGGTTGGGTGGTTGGTTGGGTGGTTGGTTGGGTGGTTGGTTGGTTGGTTGGTTGGTTGGTTGGTTGGTTGATTGGTTGTTTTAGTTGGTCTGTTAGTGGGTTGGTGGGTTGATTGAATGGTTGGTTGATTGATTGGTTTGGTTGATAGGTTGGTTGGTTAGCTGGTAGTTTGGTTGATGGATATTTTTTCTTCAGTATTCTAAAACCATGTATATGTAAATATTTGTCTAAAACATAGGCCCATATATAATGAATAATTCATGATGTAAGTTCAGATAGATGCAGGTGTGTCAGATAGCCCATTTCAGCTGTGTTATCAAAATATTTGGGGGGCATGGATACTGAATGATACATATTATTATTTACATAATAATACCCAATTCGAACAAACGAAACCATAACAACTACTTCTACTACTATTGCTACTACTACTACTACTACTACTACTACTACTACTACTACTACTGCTACTACTACTACTACTACTATTGACTACTAATACTACTGCTGCTACTACTGCTACTACTACTACTCCTACTACTACTATTACTACTACTACTACTGCTACTACTACTACTACTACTGCTACTTCTTCTACCACTACTATTATTACTACTACTACTGCTGCTGCTACTACTACTACTACTACTACTACTTCGACTACTACATTTACTACTACTACTACTACTACTATTACTACTACTATTACTTCTACCAGGGGCGGATCCAGCCGGCGGCAAGGGAGGGGGCCGAAAAAGAGGCCCACTTCGTGCGAAAATTTGAAAACCGTGCCGGCCGATTTTCCGCTCAGTGGGGAGGGGGTAGTGAGCACAATTTTTTTTTTTTTGCCTTCGTAAAATGAAAACAAAAAATTCACCACCGCCCCCACCCCCCTTGAGCGCCAGGGGAGGGGGCCCATCTTCTTTTTTTTCCCCAAAAAGGGTGTTTTTACATTTTTTTTTCTAGGGAGGGCCCGGGCCCCCCTGGCCCCCCTGGATCCGCCACTGACTTCTACTACATGTACTACTACTTCTTCTGGAGATTCGAAGGTCGTGGTTTCGATCCCCGACACGGCACTTATGTTCTTCAGCAAGGCATTATTATTGATGTATTTTGCTTCTCCCCACCCGTTGTAAAATGGGCTACTCGATATGATGCGAAATTCGGTGTAGTTTGCTTAGCATTGTGAGACATCTTAATTAAACCCAGAATAATACTATCAGTCATATATTTAACCCAACTGGGTAAATAACACCGAATTCGTTATTATTATAATCATTCATTTCAACGTTGTTGGATATTTTACACATGTATATCAACTTTCATAATTTCAGTCAAACAACTTCATCGGGAGTTCCTCCGAGCAGGCGCAGATGTAATTCAGACGTTCACTTTCATCGCTACGGAACATAATCTGAAATTGAAAAGTGAACACGAAGAGATCTCCAATGCCATGATGAGTGTGAGTCTCCTACTTCAACCCATCCCCATCCTCCTTCTCCTCCTCTTCCTTTTAATTTTCAAAATGATTTTTCATTATATATTCTACACATTAGGCCTCTGAGATCAATCATAGAGCATGTGATCTGGCCCGGGAGGTGGCAAACGAGGGCGGGGCTCTGGTGGCGGGAAGCGTTTCAAACGTCAACGCCTATCAGAAAGATGGCGCCGGAAAGGAGTTTGTCCAAAATGAGTTCAAGAAACAGTGCGACATCTTCGTCAAGAAAGGAGTCGACTTCTTGCTAGGAGAGGTTTGTATGTAGTTATGTACCATAACGTAACTTGTAGGTCTAGCCCTCGGGGGCACATGACGGTGGGGGCACATGGCGGTGAGGGGCACAAGGAGGTGGGGGGCACCGGAAATATAACGTGGATATTAATGCGAGAGGATTCGGGGAAAAGAGTTATTGGGACGGTTTGGGACGGTGCACGGTGGTGTTATTATCGTTCTCGTTTGCCTTTTCTTGAGCTATTTTATCTCTTCCTCCTTTCGTTTCCCCATTCATATCATGGTCACATATCCCCAACGGCTGTGATTACTTCTGAATAAGTTTGGTGAGAGTTGCTCTTTGTGATTGTGAAGAAAATGGAGAGAGGGAAACTGGGGTTGCATTAAAGGGAAAGGGAGGATTGGAGATTTAAAAAAGATAAATAGAGGGAGAGCGAGGGAGAGGGCAGGGAGAAGGAGAGGAAGCTTGGGAGAAGAGAGAGAGAGAAAGGAAGAGAGAGAGAGAGAGAGAGGGGGAGAGAGAAGGATAGAGTCAGAGAATTAGGTAGACATGTTAAATGAAATAGGTGAACCTAACTGTCCGACCCCCGCTCTATATGTCTGTGCCCCCTCTTCCTCTTTCTCTCTCTCTCTCTCTCTCTCTCTCTCTCTCTCTCTCTCTCTCTCTCTCTTTCTCTCACTTCCCCCACAATCATATTCTAATTATCCATATAACGCAACGTACGTGATTCAATGTAACTTTAAATATTCTGGTGACACATAGTTATATGCATGAATGAATGAATGAATGAATGAATTATTGAGTGAATGAGTGAATAAATGAATGAATGAATGAATGAATCCATCTCCTATCATCATCATTGTTTAGTTCTTTGGGTTCGTGGAGGAGGCTGAGTGGGTGATCGAAGTGATGGCTGAGACCGGTCTACCAGTCGCCTGTACCATGAGAATGTCCGTTACAGGGGACCAGGTGGGCGTGGCACCCGGAGATGTGGCAGTGAGGATGGCTAAAGCTGGTAGGTGGGCGTGACCAGAGGGTGTGATCTGTAATATCGAAACATTTGTCAGTATCAAATTGTTTGAACAATTACAGAAAAAAGAGAGAATTCAGAAATTTATAAATACATCTATGTAAAAAAAAAAATCAAAGTTTTTGTGTAGATTTCACAAAAGATGTGGTAACTGACAAAACGTAATTACGCATGCTTATTAACAAGATACAAAACTTATTGCTGCGTTATGTTTGAACAAATTTTGAAAAGCTTTTTAAAGATATTGGGTGGTATTCTCTTAAGTTAAGCCGGGACTAAGTCCAGACTAAACAAGAATTTTAGTTCACACTTCTATGGAATGCTAGGTTTCATCTTCCTCCTTCAATATTCATGAGAAAGATAATCTACCAAAGACTTTATTGAAATTCAGTTCATACTCATATTATCTTTTTCTACCCATTTCATTGCAAAATTAATTTTTTGGACACTTTTCATTGCAGGATTAAAATAATCTGTACAGGGAAAATGAGTTGGCAACAGGCACTCCATAAAAGTGTGAACTAGTTAACCCGAGCTTAACTTAGTTCGCGCTATCAGAATACCACCCATTGTTATACATAATAATTGCTTTTTTGTGTGTATGAGGAACATGGTGGAAGAATAGTCGAAGTAATGGCGTTTATTGGTTCAAGTTCACTTTATTCACTTTATTCAATACTTTCATTAAAAATATACAAAGGAATACAAACATATAAAAGTTACAATATAATACATGTATCAATATATAACATGAAAATAACACAAGTGGAGAAGACATGAGGAACAAGGGTAAAACATTTTAAACATGTACATTAATGAAAGTATTTGTAGACTAGACAGGAAGGCCGGGCCTTATGTAAAAGTCTGTCTCCAGTAATTGTATAAAAAGCTAAGTACATTATTTAAATTATTAATTTTTTATAAAAGGAAGAAAAAAAAAAGGAAATAATTTGCTTTCACACAAACACTCTCTCTCTCATACACATCAACACACACTTATCTGTCTGATGAACATTAAAAATATAGGTTATTGCACTATTGAGTATTGTCTTAATAAATACAGTTTAAATTTTCTTTAAAAACTATTCAGTGATGGGCTCAGTCTGATATCTATTGGTATGTCATTCCAAATTTTGGGACCCCTAAAGAAAATTGTATTTTGGAAAACTAGTGTCCTTACCCCTGGAATATGAAAATTATTTGAACACCTGGTCCGTTGATGAAGATGATGATGAGGATGATGATAATGATAATGATCGTGATAATCATAATAATGATTTTGTTTACCCTGGGAGACCTCATGAGCATCAGTACTGTCCTCCAATTATTATGAACCCAACAATTGCCAGATACCCATTTACACCTGGGTTGAGAGTTGCAAACGTGGATTAATGTCTTGCCAAAAGACGTTAGTGCCTGGCTGATATTCGAACCCACAACCCTTATGCCTGAGTCACACCTTTGCGTATTTTGCTTGCGTATTGCTGCGTTTCTATGGCAAGCCGTTTTAACATTTATTCCTATTTCTTGATATCAAGAAATTAATTTTTGATATTAAGAAATGATTTTCTGTTGTAAAGCAATGGTAATTCTTGATATCAAGAATTGAATTCTTGATACCAAGAATTCGATTTCTTGATATCAAGAATTAATTTCTTGATAACAAGAAATAGGAATAAATGTTAAAACGGCTTGGCATAGAAACGCAGCAATACGCAAGCAAAATACGCAAAGGTGTGACTCAGGCATTAGGTTGAGAGTCAAGTGAATGAACCACTATAACATGACACCTCCAAATTGATAATGATGATATACAGCATTCATTTCGTGTCATTTTATTCAAAGTGCTTTTTGTTTTGAAGTTCTTGTTAATTAACTACTGTATGTGGTCGAATGGTCGAAATAGTTGCGATGATGATGCAGATTATGATTATGGTGGTGATGAAGATTATGTTGATGATGATGGTGACAACATTTGCTTTCTATAACATTTCATTCAAAGGCACAAATAAAAAAATCTGTCATAAGTCATTGTAGAGATTGAGAACACGATTGAATGTTTTATCTTGAAATGATTCAAATAACTCAGACATGCAAGAATTGTATACAAATCATTTAGATGTTCATACATTAGCCTTTTTGCTTGTTATTCTACAGGGGCTGATGTCATCGGTGTGAACTGTTGCTACGACCCGGACACCGCCCTCAAGACGCTGGCGATGATGAAGGAAGGATTGGAGAAGGCTGGTCTTAAAAGATATCTGATGGCACAACCTGTAGGTTACCACACACAAGAGATAACGAATGATCCAAGGGGTTATTCCGTGCTGCCCGAGTTCCCATTCGGTATGGTGGTGGCGGTGTTGGTGTAATGTGGTGTAGTTGGCGGGTTGTGGTGATAGTGATGATGGTGGTCGTAGTGGTGAAGTTGTGGTAGTGGTGTGATGTGGTAGTGGTGTGATGTGGTGGTAGTGGTGGTGTTGGGGTGGTAATGGTGGTGGTGGTGGTGGTGGTGGTGGTGGTGGTGGTGGTATTGATTTTTTACGTGGGGATGGCAAAAATTTATCATCATAGATAACATCATCATTATAACCATCGCCATCATCACCATCATCGTCATCACCACTATCATCATCATCGTTATATTCACCGTCGTCATCATTATCATGCCGGAGGCATTATGTTTTCGGGCTGTCCGTCCATCCGTCCGTCCCGCTTTTATTGAACCAAACTTGGATATGGGCAGATGATAGCATGCATGTGGACAGGGAGGTTCCTTGTTAAATGCACAGTAACAGCGAGAGAAAGGAGACAGTGGAGAGCATTGCTGTATGAACTCAATGCACTGCCCTCAATCGTAAGGATGGGAGAAGAAGGAAGAACGATTCGTCTACACCTATAGCAGAAAGCCGTATCAGCAATAAAGAGACTGACGCTGATGTAAAGCTTGATAATATAGCATATTCTTATTTTGTTTAGTAGACTCACGACCCTCAGTCGATAAGGATGGGAGAAGAACGAAGACCCATAGCTGAGAGCCGTATCAGCAATAAAGGGAATAAAGCTGATGTAAAGCTTGATAGCATATTCTTAGTTTGTTTAGTAGACTCACGACCCTCAATCGTAAGGATCGATGGGAGAAGAACGAAGAATGAGTCGTCTTCACCTATAGCTGAAAGCCATATCAGCAATAAACGGCTAACGCTGATGTAAAACTTGATAGCATATTCTTGGTTTTTTTGAGCAGTGAGTATATAGGTAAGATAAAAACCATTGAGATAAAAAGTAAACAAGAAATATATATTTTCTCCTATGTAGCAATGGAATCCAGAGCACTTACGCGGACAGACGTCAGAGAGTTTGCTCGCAGGGCGTATGATGAAGTGGGTGTGAGGTACATCGGCGGGTGCTGTGGGTTCGAACCATACCACATCAGAGCTATCACAGAAGAGGTGAGAATCCATATATCACAGACCGCGTATTCATTACATGACAGGCGCGTAGCCAGGGGGCGATGGGGGCGGTCGACCCCCCCCCCCCCCCCAAAAAAAAAAAAAAAAAAAAACGCCGGCCAAAAAGAGAGAGAGAGAGAGAGAGAAAAAGAGGACGTAAAAAGAAAGAGGACGTAAAAAGAAAAAGGAGCAAACAAAGAAACATTTAGGAAAATTCAGACATAATAATTTAATGAAACGTCAAAGGTTCCGCGCTTCGCGCTGGAGGGGGGGTGGGGAACTGAATCCAGACAACTAAGGATTAAGAGTCGAGAACGGTACAACAAATCGTCTTCTTTCTCCAACAATTAAATGAAACGTCAAACTGAATTCAGACAAGGATTAAGAGTCGAGAACGGTACAACGAATAACCTTGTTTATCTAATAATTATTTAATGAAACGTGAAAGCTTCCGCGCTTTGCGCGGGAGGGGGGAAACTGAATTCAGACAAGGATTAAGAGTCGAAAACGGTACAACGAATCGTCTTCTTTCTCTAATAATGTAATGAAAAAGCAAAGCTTCCGCGCTTCGGGCGGTAGAGGGGAAACTCCCCAGACCCACCCCCCTAGGGTAAGTAAGTGATTCGCCCGCTTCGCGGGCTCACTACCGCCCCCGCCCCCTAAAATTAAATCCTGTCTACGCGCTTGTTACATGAGATCCAGCACGCGCTAGCTAGGTCGGACCTCTCCGAAAATATAAGCTTGATCGGGAGGGGAAGGACCGTTGGGTGGGGCAGGATGGCAGAATCCGCCCCGAATACGAAATGCAGTCCGATGTCTAGCTGAAAATACATTACACGTTTCATTGATTTATTATTGAAGGGTATGGAAACATGGTTTCAAAAAGGCCGTTTGTACTGTGCCCCCTTAAATCTGCCGCTGATTAGCATTCGATATGTAAGGTAATCTTTGAATTGCAAGGGATTTTTTTTTATAATTCCAACAAGTCCCAGTGGAAACGTTTAAAAAGAACGTACAAACCCTGGCCTTCCCAAAACCATTATCAATTATCTCTTGACGGCTTTCTATCTTTTGACAAACGAATGTTTAGCTGACGGAAGAGAGAGGCCGTTCATTTCCTGGACGGGATAAATCTGATGGATATAACAGTCTTAAGCGTTCATTTCGAGAAATAAATCACAAGAGGTATGTACTCCTAAGTTCCATTATACCCTGACCTATCACCACGGACAACTACCCGAATGAGAATGAACCTCCGGACAACTACCCCCTTAAAAACAAAACAGCAAAAGAAATTCCAATTATATAGCTCTGGAATTGTCCGGATTAGTTTTCTATATACCGTGTGAGTCAACAAAAAGTTTACACCTAGAAAATTGCTAATTATTTTAAAAATCATCTATGAACAGTAAATTTTTATACATCCTATGAAAGAGCGTTTTATCCCAAATCATTTGGTAACACTTTTGTGTGGTTGGTATGTGGTCACGCTTGAATGAAAAGGAGACGAGAGTGCAAAAATCGACTTGCGCCAAAGTGTTGCCTACAGTATGTGATATGTTGGGATTAAAGTGAGAGAATGAATTGAATGTATCAAATGAGATGCATTGCATAGGCCTATGCTTTTTGCAGAAGCAAAGTCAAACATACGCGCGCACAAATGTTCGTTGATATTTGATATTCGATATTTCATATGTGTGACATGATTAATTTTGTTAGGGATGTTATTTGGATCTGCAATGACCGAATTAATACCCAAATCCCAATTGTTTTATTAAAACATCAAATCAACTTTGGCGCAAGTCGATTTTTGCACTCCCGCAAACAATGCCTCCTGTTCATCCAAGCGTTAACACATACCACACAAAAATGATACCAAATGATTTGGGATAAAACGCTCTTTCATAGGATGTATAGTATTTTACTATTCATAGATAATTTTTAATTTAATTAGCAAATTACTAGGTGTAAACTTTTTTTTGACTCACACTGTAGTGGTCATTGTCCTAGGGGGTACTTCATATAGGGTAATGTTCTAGATGGACCTTTTTTTCCTATGGGGGTATATTGTCCTATTGGATTGTTGTACTAAGGGATATCTATCATTATGGTGTAGAAACTGTTGTCCTAGGGATAGTGATGTCCTATGGGGTATTTGTCCAAGAAATTAGCTGTCTTTATGGATTATCCTAGGGAGTAGTTGGCCGTGAGAGTAGTTGTCCTAGGGAAAGTTGTCCTAGGGAAAGTTGTCCTATATGGAGTGGTTGTCCTATGGGTTAGTTGTCTTATGGGATAGTTGCACTAGAAGTAGTTGTCCTAGGGATAGTTGTCCTATATGGAGTGGTTGTCCTATGGGCTAGTTGTCCTATGGGATAGTTGTCCGGGATAATAGCCTACGTGGTAGCAGTTCTACAATAATTATTGTTTACAGAATAAAGGAAGAAGCATACTATGTTTATGCCAATATTTATTTTGTATGTAACCAAAATAGGAAACAAACTGCTGCCGGTTATGGACAATAACAATTGATTCTTGAATCTTACAAAATATGTAATTCCGAACTAAAAGGCATTTAAAACTGTACATGAATAAACTCATAACCCTTTTTCATCATTCTCTCAGAAGTATCTAGCTCTCGTAATAATTCTTTTTTTAATTTACAAAAGCATACAAAATTATATAGGCCTGAAAGTGATTGAAAACCCCATATGTAAAATGGCATTATCCGGAAAAGTTAGAGAATTCACACCTGCAAGCTTAGCATTGATATGGTCATAATCTTGAAAAAAATGTCTTACATAGGTTAATTTGTTCATCTCATCGCACATTATAATTCATATGTAAAAAAAGTGAAAGAAAAATGTGGCAATTCATGATAGTTATTTTTTACTGAATTTACCACAGATTTTAATACTTAATACTTCTAACGTAGTGCTCTTGTTGTCCCTATATGCCTCTTAAGACTAAGACGAATTTATTGTTTGATTTCGTATTGTATTTGTATTGTTTTTAATCCCTCTACAGGGCGAATCCAGAATATTGGAAGAACTTGGTTCCAGCAGCTGGTCGCGAAAAGATCCGAAAACTGGCGGAAATTGTCGATTAGCAAGGATGCAATGTTTCATTTCAGAAGAAGAATTTATGAAGTGAAATATTCAAGAGACAAAATAATGCCGAATTTACATCACACTATTAATTTTTGATGATATGCCATTATAATAATGACAATGATAACAATAACAATGATAACGTTGATCATGATGATAGTGATGATGATTATAAAAATAATGATGATGATGATGATGATGATGATGATGATAATAACCGAATAAAACAAAAATCTGACCTCTTCTTAATTCAATTGGCGAATGGTTGTAATGAAAAGAGGGTAAGTTTGTTCGTATCTACGAGTAACTCTGTTTGGAAACATCAATTTTCTGTTCAGGAATGTGCACATCATTAGCCCGCAAATTAACACACATGTTAACGTTTTTCAGGTGTCCTCAAATAAAAAAGCACTCCTGTGAAGAACGTGAAGACTTTTGTTGTTGTTGTTGTACTCATTGAATTAATTTCTCAAAACTCCTATTCTCCAATGTTTAATTACAAGATCGAGCGCGCGATCTTTCATTATTTTGCAAGCCGAAATTTCTTTCCAAATTAAAATTACTCCCAGGCAGCCTACCATTCAAAGTTCTTTACCGATGTGCACTAATTTAATAAAGATATTGTTATTTTAATTTTCTCCTGCCAAAAGGGGCATTCTCATTATGGATAAACGGCCGGGGATGATATAATATCCCTTTACCCAACATACCCGGTTATCAATTCAATTCAATTCAATTCGTTTTATTCATTTCCATTTTCAATAAAAACAATACAAAGATATATACAATATAAATAAGCATATGCAATATATAAGAAAATGAAAATAGGGAACTAAAAAAAAGGCCAAATGGCCTTGTGGAGGCATAGTTCCCCAAACAGTAGTTAAGAGATTTACATATACAGAAAAAACTAAAAAAGAAACATACATGACGAAACATGACAGGGACATCGTTCATGGGAGGTAATACAAATGGAAATAATCATTACAAAATCATAAGTTTGAAAACAGTTATAGGTAATGTTGTATAATATAATTACTGGTACAAGAATCATTGATATTTAGATATAAGATGCTGCTTCAAGTTTCTTTTAAATAGTGTTAAAGACTTGCATGAGGATATTTCAGGAGGAATAGAGTTCCAAATAACAGGAAAATTGTTTCTTACAGATTTTAGATATATATTTGTCTTTACTGGCCAAAAATGAAAAGAGTCTCGCCCACGGGTATTATAATTATGAACATCGTTATTCAAGGTGAACATTTTCGAAATATTTGGCGGTAGTTTATTTTGAAAATAAAAGAATCCAAGCAGGGCAATTGAATAAAAATACAAGTCAAATATATTCAGTGTTTTCAATTTCATAAACAGTGGGGCAGAGTGAGTACGATACTGACAGCCTAAGCATATCCTAAGGGCTTTCTTTTGTAGTTTAAATAATTTGTCCAATTTTGTGTGACTACTATTACCCCATACCACAATACAATAATTTAAATGTGACATCATAAATGCATTATATAACAATATCAAAGAGGATGTAGGAATTGTATCTTTCAATCTATAGAGTATACCAATACATTTAGAAACTTTACCTATTAAATAATCTATGTGTGTATCCCAATGCATATTATTACTAATAAGGACACCAAGAAAATTAACAGTATCAATCTTAAGTAACGGAATATTATCAATTTTGAGAGAGAGACCACTTAGTGTATTGGCTATTTTACAAGTCTTATTATGGAATGTAACATAATTTGTTTTACTAAGGTTTATCAATAGTCTATTTGATTTAAACCATAAAGAAATCTTTTCTAATTCATCGTTGACATTACTTTCTAAATCAACAATATTTGGCTGCGTATAAATTAAAGTAGTATCATCTGCATACATAATATATTCAAATTTATCTGAAGCTTTCTTAATGTCATTTATGTATAGCAAAAATAATAGGGGGCCAAGGATTGACCCTTGGGGTACACCGTAAGTAGTACAAGATACATCTGAACGATTATTGTTATATATTACATATTGGACCCTATTATCAAGATAATTTTTAAACCATTGTAGGGGCACTCCTCTAATTCCATAATATTGTAATTTTGATAATAATATTTTATGATTAACTATGTCAAAAGCCTTTGATAGGTCCATAAATACCCTATAGCAAATTTATTATTATTGATTGCAGAAAGAACTTTATCTTGTAATTCAATTAGAGCGTGAGAAGTAGAATGATTTTTTCTGAATCCATACTGTGAATCAATAAGAATATTATTTGTCAAACAAAATGAATATAGTCGACTATATATGCACTTTTCAAGCAATTTAGATATACTGGGTAAAACTGAAATTGGTCTATAATTATTGAATGTATGTGGGTCATTCTTCTTATATACAGGGGTAATTTTAGCAATTTTTAATTTATCTGGTACAATACCTGATCTTAAGGAAATATTAAAAATATGAACCAAAGGATCAACAATATAATATATTACTTGTTTCAGTAAACTATTACTCAAATTATCATAACCACATGCGTTACTATTCTTTAATGACTTAGAGACTTGTATAAGTTCATGTACAGAAATTGGAATAAAAACATAGAGTTAGGAAAATATTCATGAAGATATTGATTAAACATGGTACCAGGAGTAGACGCTGATAGCGTTTGAGCTGCTTCCTTACAACAATTAACAAAATATGAATTAAATTCGGTAGCTATACATTCACCGTCATCAATACGTTTACCATCACATATAAAATATTGTGGTAGAGAATGTTTGGGCTTATTTAACAATGAATTAATGACAGTCCACGTTTTTTTTGCATTATACTTAAATTGATTCAATTTATTACAAAAGTACTTTTTCTTAGCATTCTTTATCAAATTATTGACTTTATTCCTTTGTTTCTTATACCTTTTCTCATTTATCAAATTCTTATTATTAATAAACTGTTTATATAAATGATTTTTCTTATTTATGGAACGCAAAATATATTTATTAATCCAGGGCTTACGAATACGTTTATTACATTTCTTCTTAACCAAAGGAAAGTGTCTATTAAATAGAATAGTAAACCGATGTATGAACAAATTGTAGGCTTCTTCTGAATTATCACAACTGTAAACATAAGACCAATTCTCCTTAATAAGATCTCTTTGAAAATACTGTATTTGTTCATGTGAGAAATTACGCATTAAGTATTCACTTGATTCATTACGTGACGAATTAAGACCTTTCAAAATAATAAATATTGGTAGATGATCAGTAATATCAATACAAAAAGTACCGCAATGAACACTTGAATCAATAACATTGGTAAAAATATTGTCTATTAAAGTAGCACTATTTAAGGTAATTCGAGTTGCAGTTCGTATAACAGGTAATATACCAAACAAAGAATTAATACTAAGAAATTCATTCACATAATTTTCATCTTTAAAAAGATCAATATTGAAATCACCAGTTATATAAATGTTTCTATGTTCACTAGTTAATTTACGTACAATATCATTATAAAAATCGAAGAAATGTGTCACACTTGAGCCAGGTTTCCGGTACATTACACCAACTGTATTTTTTTCTGAAACTGATCTACGAAGTCAATAAATAAGTATTCACAATTCATATCACTATCTGAAGTTACAACAATATCGGTTCTTAGATTATATATAACACCAATTTTAACAAATAAAGCCACACCACCACCGCGTCCATGTGACCTATCAGCATTTAACATTGTATAACCATCGAGAGAAAAGGGGATTAAAGGGGGACCATTTATCCATGTTTCTGAGATAGCTATAAAATCAAAAGAATGATGTAGCATTGAAAGAAATTGTGATATATTTTCAAAATTTTTCTGTAAGCTTCTAGCATTAAAATGAATCAGACTTAAATTAGAATCAAATGGAGACTGAGAATTAAATTCTGAAGGTAAAAAAGATGGACATTCCGTGGAGGAGTTATAAACATGCAAGTCAGGATCAATATCTTCAAGAGGATTATTCATATAAAAACAGTGTCATTGTAATGTTGTACATAATGGTTCTTAGAAACATGTCAATACAAAAAGCAGTCTTATAAGCCGAACAGGCGTGTAAGTGGTGTTCATGGCTGAGATTGGAATGAGACCAACATATATTCCTGATGCACCCTTCAAAAATCTTTGTCATGTTACAAACATACAGATATCACACAAAAAACACAGAAAATACGAGTTACATGAGGATGAATATATATACATCATAAATATGTGTTCTAATTAAAGAATACAAGAGATACAGGTGGGACTTTTTGAAGTCAAGAAAATTGCATAGGTATGACCACAGGTAAAAAAAAGTTTGCACAATAATGTATATAGAATTGTATTTATAAAAGACATGGTAAACGAACACAACAGATTATGATGATAAGCGATAACTAACTGATAGTGATAGCTATACTAGTATAAATTATGTTAACCCCGGAGCTAGGTGAAAATTTGATATTAGGCTTATCAACTTTGGTCGACATGTCCAGAAAAGCGTTCTTCGTCACAACGTTCCGTACACCCCCCCCCCCCGTCCCTCTGCTCTCTGTCTATTCTTTAATAACAAAATGGATGAATGCTTAATACACTAGTGTATACATTTAAACCTACTCGAAAATCGAGTATACTTACATAAGATGCATGGCTTGATGGAGTCTTATTTCTTGTTTGCAAAAAGAAAGAAAAAATATATAGTAGTTGAATCAATTGAATGGTATTGGCTGACAAAATGAATAATCAGCGTACTATTACATGCATTTTAGGGCCCGCATTTCACATTTCTTCTATTTTTACTAGGCCTTTATTTCTACATTATCGTGCGTAATACTGTAACATTCAATACTAAACCCTGTTAGTGCATAATATTTTGTTGGTTAAAATAAGAAATGTGAGATACACGAAAGAGAAGGCGGGTAAAGAAAGAGAAAGAGAGAGAGAGAGAGAGAGAGAGAGAGAGAAAAGAAAGAATTTTACCTATAATTAGTTTCCCGATCATTTCCCTTCCTATCTTATCTATATTTTCTCATGTAAGCTCTATATAGCAGCATAATTATGAATAATGTGTGCTCCATGTGGCGCTCACACATAGGATGAGCATGGAGCTAGAACACTAGTTAGTGTTCTAGCTCCATGGGATGAGTGAAGACAATTTTGTTGTAATGGCGGATACCATAATAAAATCTTCTCATTTAGTCGTCAATTTCAACGACGGTGTTGCGTCTTCAGAGTGGTAATCAGTTTTCCACCATTTGTACAGTGATAGTAATGAATGCAGTCGTGTGAAAGAAGACACTTTTATGGTACCAGTCTTCAATAAACGTTGGCGGCGTGTTTTCAGTGATCAATGGACGAAACGCGAAAGTAGGAGAAAATGAAGTTTCTTTGAGAAAGAATACTTAAATTAACCACAATACGATGGCAGCTGGACCGCCACAAGAAAGAAATCAAGGTAGGTATTGTCTTTAATTGATATAAATTCTGATACATTATGAAGGATATATTTTCAAGACATCTTTTGGTGCATAGATCTAGAGAATCGAGAGTCGATGTTTCATCATTTAAGAATTCCAGTCGGTTGCGGCCATGCCGGTGCGATAACGGCACGCCTGCAGTGCCGGGGCGAGATCGCGAGAAGAGTGAGACCAGTGCAATAGTATCTGCGCTGCAGCGATATCGCGTCATGTCAGATGTGGATCTGTGTGAAGTGAAGATCAAGATAGACGGGGGCGCTAGTGTGGAATCATATCCAGACTTCGACCTAGCCTTAAGGGCTTGGTGATAATGTGAAATATTGATATTGATATCATCAAGCCTTAACTGGCTCCCATAGACCTGTGCGGAGAGGCAGGTAAACAGACCCTAAAATGCGTCCGCAATCACCCCTTCCCACACCCGACCAATATTGGACAGTGGCCTCGATGAATTTTATGCCACTTCTACATCTAATTGCCTACAAAATTAAAATCCAAGGTAAAAATAACGAAATAATAGCAAAAATCTTACCAGAGCGATTTTTTTTCACATGGGCCGTGGGAATTTACAATCTCGGTACAATGGTGTTGACCTCTGACTGGAACTTCCGTAAATATGCTGCTACCGTTTAAATGCGCTGTATGAGTGTTATAAAGTGCATTATATGGTAGCAGCATATTTACGGAAGTTCCAGTCAGAGGTCAACACCATTGTACCGAGATTGTTCCCACGATGTGAAAAATCGCTCTGGTAAGATTTTGCTATTATTTCGTTATTTTTACCTCGGATTTTTAATTTTTGTAGGCAATTAGATGTAGAAGTGGCATAAAATTCATCGAGGCCACTGTCAATATTGGTCGGGTAAGGGTGATTGGACGAGGGTCTGTTTACCTGCCTCTCCGCACAGGTCTATGGGAGCCAGTTAAGGCTTGGTGATATCAATATCAATATTTCACATTATCACCAAGCCCTTAAGGCTACTTCGACCCCTAACTCCGGCGTGGAGATACCCTACTAAAACAGACCTAAAAATCAAGTAAATATTCATCTTTTCTTCAAGTGATGGCCATGATTTAAAAGTCGTTGTGTTTCTTACCTGGAGCGTGTCAATTTTCTTATCTTTTGGGAGGATTTTTCCTAAAAATGAAGACTTGTACACTTTCTCACGGGATTCACGGCAAACTGCTGCACAATAAAACGTACCGACGGTGGGTTGCACGCGCACCTAATCGCCGGTATGGTATGCAATTGTATTGTGCAGCAGTTTGCCGTGAATCCTGTGAGAAAGTGTATATTGTAAGTAGATACCCTACTAAAACATACCTAAAAATCGAGTAAATATTCATCTTTTCTTCAAATAATGGCCATGATTTACAAGTCCTTGTGTTTCTTACCTGTTTCGTGTCAATTTTCTTAGCTTTTTTGGAGTATTTCCTAAAAACGAAGACTTATAATATACACTTTCTCATGGGATTCATGGCAAACTGCTGCACAATACAATTGCATACCATTGGGGTGCGGGCGCGCGTGCGTGAAGTTAGTGACCGTAATGATGAATTGCTTAGATTTATTTAATGAGGATCTGAGATTACAGTCGCTAACTTCACGCACGTGCGCGCCCGCACCCCACCGTCAGTACGGTATGCAATTGCATTGTGCAGCAGTTTGCCGTGACTCCTGTGAGTAAGTGTATATTATAAGTCTTCGTTTTTTTAGGAAAAATACTGTAAAATGATAAGAAAATTGACACGAAACAGGTAAGAAACATAACGACTTTTAAATCATAACCATTATTTGAACAATTGATGAAGATTTAGTTGATTTTGGGGTATGTTTTAGTAGGGTATCTCCACGCCGGAGTTACGGGTCAAAGTGTGGATATGATTCTCAATAAGCAGGTTTTTCTCCATATGCCTTAAAAGGGTCCTCTCTGAACTCTAAAAATATCTTGATCAAAACGGCGATTTAAACCTTGTTTCCATTGTAGCTCCGAGATTTCCCACTTTCGTGAACTGACCCCCTGAGGCATAAGTAGTTCCAGACGTATATCTATCCGGACTATCCCCCTTTTTTTTTCGCTAGCCCCAAGCGATCACATACAATCACAGTTTGAAATACCCTTCCCCCCACTTTTTGAATCAGCAAAATGGGGAGGCGTGACTCTGCTCAGCGCAAATCCATGGTGACAGCGCATATAATCTACACGTGCATATGTATTTCACGCTCGATAGCTCACATGACGTTTAGCGGCGTGAAGCAAACTTCGTGCGTGCTGCCAGTGTCGCATGCCTGCGTACACACTATATACTGCGCAGCGTTGAATATGTGTGTGCATTCGGTCCATTTTAATTAATGGATGGTTCGAGAAATATAATTACATGATTATTTTATTTACTCTATGGTGAATCATTTATAATAATTTAATCCATACACTGTAGGTCTTTGTGAAGTGCCTAGTAACAAATCATTTCTTTCACCTGTTACAAATACAAGTACTACCTGGTGTTACGTAGGGCAATCCATAATGTTTGTCCAACCTAGCAACAAATTACATGCAATTTGCATTCTGACTATTGAAATACAATGATAACAGGTGAATGTAAGTGTTTGTTGCTAGTTTAGCATACGTAAATCTTCATACATTTTGAGATCGTCTATTTCAGGATCAGTACTCGAGTATCATCTTTATGTGTACTTCATTTGCTTTCATCATTCAGATGCTACTGTCTACGTCGGAGGCTTGGATGAGAAGGTGACCGAGGCGTTACTATGGGAACTCTTCCTGCAGGCTGGACCTGTTGGTAAGTCCTAGATCTGTTCCTCTTCTTCTTCTTCTTCTCGATGATCGACCGCAATCAACGAGCTGATTATTTTGTAACTTTTAAAGGAGGTCGGCGTTGCACATTGTAGTAATGTGTTTTCTTGTTGAATTAACTGACTTATGTTGGGGGTAAATAAAACGAATAAATAAAAATATGAATAAATAGGAAAATAACTTCTAGGAGCTGCTGAAAATGATTCTCATTTCAAGGTTCAAGGAGAAAGCACAGTATTAACAACCTCATCTCCACATTTTCTATCCAATCCAGTGAACACCCACATGCCGAAGGACAGGGTGACCCAGTCACATCAGGGTTATGGCTTTGTAGAATTCATGGGGGAGGAGGATGCCGACTATGCCATCAAGGTACTGAACATGATCAAGCTCTATGGCAAACCTGTCAGAGTTAACAAGGTAAGATTACATGAAGTAGTTGTGAGCACATAATTAACTCCCCTCCCCCTTCCTTAAAAAAAAGAAGAAAAGATAGATGATCTCACATCAGGAGTGAGGGGTGGGTCAGGTCATCAAGGCAAACCTGTCCGGGTCAACAAGGTAAGGTTACACTCCTTTACCTCATTCACTCCAACTAAACCACCACCAGGGGGGCGTTTCACAAAGACTAAGATCGACTTTAAGTTGGACTTAACTATGGCAGGCCGTTTATGCCACTGTTTGCTCTCACCATTTACTGGCATTGGTCTCTCAAGGGATGTACAAATCATGGTCACAACTCTACACAATTTATATTTTTTGATAATTCATTATTGAAGGAAAAAATATTATCTAAAATCATAATTGAGAGACCAATGGCGAGAGCAACCAGTGGCATGAATGGCCTGCCATATTCAAGTCCAACTTAAAGTCAATCTTAGTCTTTGTGAAACACTCCCCAGAACAACTACAGACAGAAGAAAATATTTCATTAACCCCTGTAGCCTAAAACTGGTTGGTTAGGAGTCAGTTTTGTGATGTAACCAAGGTATCAGAAGTTATGATATAGGGACATAACAGCTCAACTCTTTAAAAAAAAGAAGAGGGAAAAAAGCATGGGGAATGCATGTCATCAATAACCTGAAAATGATCAGGCTCTATGGCAAACCTCTTGGAGTCAAGAAGGTAAGGTTACATGTTCAACAGTTATAAGGACCAAACAGGTAAACACAAAAGGGATTGAGGTACAGAGGTGGGGGGTGAGGGGTAATGCCATCAAGGTGCTGAACATGATAAAGCTCTATGGTGAACATGTCTGGGGGAACAAGTAAGATTACACTCCAAGAAATTATAAGGACAGCTGAGAGGGCAGTTCAATCATTACATCGTGTTGCTTTGAAGAAAAGCAGAAATATCAGAGACTTAATAGCCTTGTTAAAGTTTGAACAAATGAAGATCAACATTGAAAAAAGAAAAAGAATAGGCAAGTCAATAAGGTCACTGAGATTTAGTGTCGGACAACTATATTTTATTCCAACACACTAATGGTTAAAATATTGAAAGAGACAATTACGAATGAGCAGGATCTTGTTTCTTTTGAGGGATATACAACAATATATCCATGATGTGTATTGAGTTGAGTACAACCCTGAGAGAAAACATGCTTAAGAGCATTGAGGTCAGTGATGTTTGTTTTGAAATGGATGACAATGTCAGTTTTATGCATTCGTCAGACTTCAAATTGACGCTTGAAAATTTAATAAATATCTTCATCTTTCAATTCCTCAGGCATCGGCCCATCAGAAGAACCTTGACGTTGGAGCAAACATCTTCATTGGTAACCTCGACCCAGAGATTGATGAGAAGCTCCTCTATGATACCTTCAGTGCCTTTGGCGTCATCTTACAAACACCAAAGGTAGAACTTTCTTGATTTTCACTTGTGTCCGAAGCAGGCTTGGATTATAAGGCCTGTGGACCGTTGAGATGGAATATTATTGTACAAACCCGGGCAGTTTATGTCTGATGTTTGGAGCCAGAGCCTGGGCTTGACTCATATCATATTTACATACTGCTCTACTGGCTTCGAACAGATGATATGTCCCTTCAAGTTATTTTTTAATATCATGGGAACATATTCTCAGGGCTCCATGAAAACATTTTCTTTGTTGGGTTCCTCATTAAAATTTGAGGGGTTCAAGAACAACGGGTCCCTGTTGATGCCTCGACATTCAGGGGTCATGAGTGATTTTTTTTTTTTTTGTAGGGGAGGCATGTATATTGAACCCCTGTATGAGTCAAGTCCTGTTGTCCCTAGGATTTGTGGGAATTGCTTGGTTATCCATGTTATTCATGTAATGCTGAATAACATATATTTGTAACAGAATTTTAGGGGTTCTAGAAGAATGGGGCCCCTGTGAACATTTTGACGTTTGGGGTCTTGACTGAATTTTTTTTGGGGGCCCACATGTACTGAGCTCCTGTATGTGTCAAGTGTCAAGCCCTGTTGTCACTAGGGTTGTGGGAGCTCTGTGATTATCTACATTATTTATAAAATATGGATGATTGTAACAGAATACAATCAAACCAACAGATTATTATAGAGGTTTCTCTTTCACCTTTATAGATAATGAGGGATGTGGAGTCAGGGAACTCCAAGGGATATGCTTTCATCAACTTTGCCAGCTTTGAGGCGGCGGATGCAGCTATCGAGGCGATGAATGGACAGTACTTGTGCAACAGGGCCATCACCATCTCGTTTGCTTTCAAGAAAGATTCCAGAGGAGAGAGGCACGGATCAGCAGCAGGTATGGTGATAACATGTAGTTTTTACCATGTTGCGACAATTGTTCCACATTTTGGTTTGGCTCAATAACTTTTTATTCAGAGTCCTAAAATATATACCAGATACATGAGAAGAAAGGGCAAAAATGTCTGCAGAGACTATCCATTTTCATTCAATGACCGCATTGCATTTGATGCTAGGTATTTTAAAAAGGAACAAAGTTCTTAAAATCCTTCAATTGGCAACATGTTTAGAAATTTAAAAAATCATTGTTTTCAATAAAAATTGGCCTTTTTGACAACATTCTCGCCCATGTATATTGCATTTTATTTTATCATTGTAGTGATAAAAGAAAAATATTACTGTTGCCAATTTGAAGAGCAATATGTGATCAGTTTAGCCCTAAAAATAAATCCTGTCCTGGAAGGATTAAGGAGAAACAGATCCTTTTGTACATGTACTTGGCATTGCTGTTTGCTCACCATGAAGTTTCTTTACTTAACAGGTGTTGAGAGCCAGAAAGGTATTTAGTTTGTTTTAAATGATAAGAGTGAACGACCCACTGTTTCTGAGTTGACAAAATGTATCAGGTTTTATCCACTTGAGAGGTGATGTATGATCAGAACTTCAATATGAGATACATTGAAACTTATCACAAACTTTTCTGCCAAAATAACATTTGATAACATTTTTAATCTCCATTTTCAACCCTAATTGCTTTTGAAGATTGTGTGTTTCTTTGCTGTGAAACTGTTATTCGGACATTAAAAGCCCAGTATATTTAGTTCGAATGATTATGGATAAAAATATGACTAGATAAGAATAGAGGAGGGCAGAGTATTGGGGAATGTTCTGATAACGGAACCTTACTCCGAGGAATCTAAAGCGTCCATCACATGTCGTAATGAGTGTCCCCTGGGTACTGCTGATTTAGAGGATCAAACAGAAAGAAGCAGATTATTTGATATTTGTCTCTGGTTTGTCTTGGCACAGTCGTGCTGGTGGTAATTTCACTGCAAGCGCAGCTGTACTTCAAAAGTATAGATGGAGCTGGTGCCAAGATTTTCTTTGTTTAATTATTTATTATTATTTGTTTGTTTCAAAACTTTATTCAGTTTGCAGATCAGTTCAATGTTGATATGTTCTCCAGGAACTAAACCATTTGATTCAAAAATATATACCGGTTGTTTCCCGCAAAATCTTTCACTCAGATTCAATATTCTTTCTCCCCACAGAACGTCTACTTGCTGCTCAGAACCCTCTCTCTCAGGCAGACCGGCCTCATCAATTGTTTGCCGATGCCCCGCCCACATCTCAGGCCAACGGTGCAGTCTCGTCCCTGGGACAAGCCCCGCCTCCTCCACCATCGGGTAAGGGCTGTTTAGACAGTATAGAAGAAATTGATGTGTGTGTATATGTAATAGTAAAAATTGTTGATATATTTACAGTTTATTCATACCCCTTGTAAATTCGTTTTTTTGTGTGTGTGTTTTTCGTTAACTCAAGAATGGAAGGTGGCCTGGTTGAATTAGGGCATTTGTTGAATACTTTTAGATGTAAGCTTTAATACATCGCATTTTCAAGAAACATAAATTGGGACAAATCAAGTTTTCACATACTTTAACGATTACAAAACTTGTTAAGGGTATGAGTAATGTAGTTGATATCTGTATATAATGCAATACTTGAAAGATTCAGTGCTCATGTAGGATGTTGTTGATAACTCGAATGCAAGTGCTCACAATCTCCACTCTCCGGGAACTATTTCCATCGTGATTCCAATTTATTCTTTCACTGAAACTGAAAAAATGTGTACCCCCTTTGAAAATCGACTTATGTTGAAAAGGCAGTCAAGCTAAATATGGAAAGAAAGGAGCAGTACTCTTGGCATTAGAATATTTTAGTCCTCTTGGATATGGCAGTAATCTTCAATTGCCTAACCCTCTGAGATTGGACTTGAAGTTCTTGGTTAGCAGCTGCTTAGCTACAGAGATGTTTATTGAGGCTTGCTTTCTTACTATTCTAGAGAAAATGAAGTCTGGTTTAATAAAGGCACACATCGTTGATTTTTAAAACGAATTGTCAGCACAATCTGTTTGACATAAAACATACCGTAAGTCTATTGGTAGACTTGGGTTTTTATTGTAAAGGGATAAGTATTTTGGGTTTTCTTGGTTGTAATGATTCTTATTTTGATTGTTACTTATCTTTTATATGCTCCTATCTGCACCATACTCCATGAGCCCAGAGCAAACAGTAAATCTGGTGATAATGCTTTTCAGGCCTCTGCACTATGACTGAGGAATGACCTGCCACGATCTGTCCTCTTGTCTCCTTCATTAGATGTTTTTAAGAAGCTTCTCAAAACTCTCCTATTCAATGATTATCACTAACTTTTGCTACTTGTATGTTAATTTGTTCGAACTTTGAAGCAATGTGAAACTGTAATATGTGTAAGATTGCTATATAAATGACTTTTAAAATTATTTATTATTATCTGTAATTTCAGGAGGAACCTCGACCAGCAACGCACCAACGAGCAATCCCCTTCCTATGCCCCCTCCCTTCCCCATGCCCCCAGGCATGCCACCCCCTGGTATGCCCCCTCCAGGTATGCCTCCTATGGGTATGCCCCCACCCATCCCCCCACCGGGGATGCCGCCCCCACCCATGCCTCCTCCACCGGTGCCACCACCCGGCGGCATGCCCCATATGGGGCCTGGTGGAATGCCACCCCCTCCGCCCAACATGATGGGTGGGTTACCCCCACCCCCTGTGCCCCCGCCTGATATGAGGGGACCGCCACCCAGAGGAATGCACCATGGCCCCCATGGACCATTCCCGCCCCCTCCTCACATGAGACCACCCCCGATGGGTGGGCCACATCCCCATGGACCGCCGGATAGATTCAGGATGGGACCACCTGGTAAGTAACAGATCATCCAACATTTGCTCCTCCCAAAATGGCTTGGGTTAAAGTTTGGAGTTTGGTTAGTGAAGGAAATCACCGCGGAGCAATTGATGCAGTAGCATTTGTTGCACAACCAAGTTACATTTCTGCCCATGAATTTATTGAAATCATATGCAGTCTTGCTGTAAGGTTAGCTGTAGAATATAGCACAGTAATTAACCCAGTGCATTTCACGGCAAAATAATTGCCAACGAGAACCACAATTAATTGAAATATACCTTTCGAATGTATTTAATTTCTTATTTAAAAAATCAGCATATAATATTGTAAGCAGAACTTTGCCTGCAAAAAACTTTTGTAAATTTTTGAATGGTCACGATTAATCAATCTTAACACAAATTTTTGGAAATCTCAAGAAGATTTCTTTTCACAAAATGGCTGTCCATCACCTATTCGCAAGAGTTTCATGTGAACCTTTCTGGTTTCACAGAACATTTCTACTTACCGGTCAGTGATATATATTTTTCATATTCTCCTTTACTTTACCTTTTGTTCAACATACATTCAAATTTTTAAACAATATGATTATGATTTTTGTTCTTCATCACAGGACCACATCAAGACAGATATATGGGTCCAAGGGGACCACCCCCTCCTTTCAGAGGCCCTCCGAGGGGCCCTCCATTTGGTGGTGAGTATCAGATCCCATCTGTAGGCCTTGGTTTTTGTGAACAGTCCAGATAATCAGTGTGACGTTGGAATTAGGGGGTCACAACCATTCTTTTGATTGTTCAGTGGTGTGGAGCCTAATTATTTGTAAATGTTGGTATTCAAAACCATGACTTATTTTTGAAAAAAATCATTATACCTTGTCTTTTTTCTGTTCATATGTGTTACGATGTATTTTAATTTACACAGAGAGGAAGTTGGAAATTGGAGAATATTTTAGAAATTAAAGGGATAGTTGAGTTTTGTTGCAGAGGGTGCTACACAAAATAATTTTGTTGTGAGATAATGAAAAACTGAGTGTCAAATTTGAAAGAATATACGATTTAAATGACAAAATCATCTTTGGTTGATCAAAATCTGTTCACAGACGGCTGAAATATCCATAAATATAACAACTTCTAGTACTTGTGGTGGTACACAAATATTTGATAATTTTGAGCCAGCCGTTGAAAAACGATATAGCGCCTTACACGTTTTATTCCAGCCAATGCCGATGTTGGCTTTTAGTTGGCTTTTTCGTGTTGGTTATAATATGCACAACCAGCCGGCCCGGGTATTGTTATTATTAATTAATTAATTAATTAACGGTCACCATATTTTTTTGAAAGTGGAGCTGAATTGGTATAATCGTATTGGCCAAATTTCACATATTTTGGGGTCTAAAATTACCTTCATAGCAATTTTAGGTTCTAAAAGGGCACTAGAAATGTCATAAATAAGTATAAGAGCAATAACCATGCACTTTGAAGGCATTTGCGGTCTTAAACAAGAACTCAACTATCCCTTTAATTTCGTGAAACCATTTGGTGGACTGCCTGAATAAATTGTTGTCAAATTTACAATGTATATGTACATGTATCAAATCTTCATAATGATTTTTCTGTCCGGAGTGTTCAATCTGTAGCAAATAAAGTGCTCCTATATTATCCTATTATGATCATTCCCATTGTTCTCACATACGCTCTGGCAAAAATTGCTGGATGCCCTATTTAAAAAAAAACTAGGGTTATGGTTAGTATCGGGATTGAATTTTCGGTTAGGTTTTAGGTTAGAGTTAGTTAGGTTAGGTTTGGCATCGTATTTGGTCCAGTGTGCTAGAAATTTGTTTAGTGTTGCAAAATGAGGATGGAGTGATTGTGTGCTAGAAATTTGTTTAGTGTTGCAAAATGAGGATGGAGTGATTGTTCTAGGGCATGTGTGCTACAATTTTACATCCCAAGCACGACTATATTTATCATCATAGTCATATGATTGCGGGTGACCGAGAATAATTTGTCTTTTCTATTTCTTAATTCCCTACCCAGGCCCTCCTCATGGTGGACCACACAGAGGACCGCCACCCCGCATGCCTCCTAGGCCACCCAGATATTAGGACTCCTCGCAAGCTGCCATCATAGGTCCTGCATTTGGACCACCCCGATTTTAGGACCAGCTACAACTTATCATCATTTTGCCTACATCTAGACTTCATGATTTTGTGAATGTTTGCCACCCACATAATTTAGGACCAGTTAGAAGCTATTTTTGTGGTTTCTACATCCGGGGACCTTGTTTCCGATGGACGCAAGTCTGGCAGATATTATAACCAGGTACCAGCTATCATCCCAGTTGCTGCATCCAGACTTTGTTACCTGTTTGGTTAAAGTCTCCTATACCTCAAGGATATTAGGACCCGCTGCAACTATAATCATCATCCCTGCATCCCGACCTTATTGTATAAGTCTAAGAAGAAGCAATCCTTGAATAGGAGTGCTCAATGTGACATACTGACAGGACAGCCATCTCATGGTCCTGCTTTTTATATTCTTAACTCCCAATTACCCATATGGTCCTGAAGGGGACCGTGTCTTGTTATTCTGTCAAGCCTCTGAATGCACTTGAGAGATCTTTTTTTTGTCACCACATAAAGAACTGCTTATATCCGACCGCCTTGATGACAGAACAGCCATCCGCTAGGCATGTCCTCCAGTGCGGCTGCTCATGACACCGACGAGATACCAATGTTCTTACTCTTTATCTTGCTGTCCTCTTTCCTGTTCTCTTGAGACAACTTGGTGTCGTCTCTTTACCAAATTTCTTGAGGATGACCTCAAGGATGAAAAGACAGTATTTCTTTAGCCCTCTTTTATATAACATGTTCTGATCATCATACTGCTTGTTTCTATTAAGCCTAGATAATGAACACAATCGCAAAGACTTTAGAAAAATGAACTCTATGGCAATTTCAATACCCAATCGTATATCATAGAAATAGTGTTCTCATTATGGAATATGTCATTGCAATTCATTTCAATAGGTGACGAACAAGGCTATTGAAAATTTCTGTAGGTTATTTTTCAAACGTCTTTGCAATCATGTTCACTATTTAGAACACTAGACCAGTGCTTCGTTACCCTTCGTATCACTGAGTTTAGCTAGCTAAAGGCGGTGACCACAAACAATCATAAAAGTGCTATATATTGTCCATTGTTGGTCTTTTCTTTCTTCAAACATCTGTAAGACTATTTTTCCCTTGTCTTTTGATGTTTCCTCAATCGTTTATATTTCTTGCTTGGTTGCAAGATGGAAAATAATAAATTACACTTGAAAACTATACATCATATGGAGTACCCTCCATTATCGTCATAATTACAACCATACTGGTCCAAATGCAAAATACAGTTCCATTTATACCAGATGGAAACCTCCCTGTAGCTATGGTATGATATATGTAAATTGAATATTGTCACTTTTCTCTCTTTAGGAGATTTTTTTTAAAAAACATTTTCCCTTATTTGTTACTGTATCAAAAGCTGTAAAGTTTGAATAAATAAATTTGTAAATATGCTCATAAAAATGAAGAAAATGTGAATGTGTTATTTGTGGTGTATCATTTGTAAGTACATGTATATTAATGTTATAAAAGTCAGAAGGCTACAAATTTGGATAATAAGGCAACTAGTTCAGGATTATATGCACAGCCAGATAAATCAATTTTCCTGCTTTAACCTGTTGAAAAATGTGTATGTTTGTTTGTTAAACACGACTGCTACGAAGGCATGTAAGTAAGAAACCAGGGGACCAACGGCTTTAAGTCCTCTCAGAGGGACATGCCTTACCAAAGGGCACTAGCCCATCGAGTAGGTTTCAGACCTCCCGGTTACAATGCCACTGCTCTACTACTGAGCCATTGCTCAGATACAATGTAAAGTGCTCATCATTGAGCAAATCAGCTAGCAAAGAGACAGATTCATCCTTTAAAAATGACAAAATGTGTGATTTCTATTTTTTTTTAATCGGGCTAACTAGAACTACTTTTTAATGGTTGAGTTCTACCTACACAGGTATGGTGTAACAAATTGAAAATGAAGAATATCTTTGTTTTTGTTATTTTTTTGTATTTTCTTGTTTTTATTTATTTGTTCTTGTGTTCGTTGTAGTTATGTTTTAATGCTTTAACTACAAGAATATTGTTCATCTTCCCCAATTACTCTCACTTTCTATAAACTCGCTATCGCAGTTATCTGTGGTTAACTCCTCCCAA